>JAEUYN010000020.1:0-104311 GCA_018257835.1 Euura lappo
GGTGCGCTCTGGCTGTGAGAAGCGGTGCCCTGTGAACTAAGGTCCGACTCATCTGGCGGATGGCCGATTAACTCTGGTGACGGGATGTAGGCCGTCGGTCGATACGGTATTAATTGTTGGATCGATGTGATCGTATGGTAATTACCTCACAACGTTGACGTGCAAACCATTAAGAAAATAGCAGCGCAAGGTTTGATAAAAGGAGTGAGACTCAAGGATACCACGGATTTATTCTGTGAGGCGTGTCAACTAGGCAAGTTACACGTGAAACCAATCCCACGAGGAAAAAGCGAGAAATTACCCACCAAACCCCGCGAATACTTCCAAAGTGACGTAGAGGACCTATGAAGGCGGAGTCAGTCGGTGGAGCAAGATACTTCCTGACATTCAAGGACGACGCATCAGGTTTCAGAGTTACTTATTTTTCACCACACCTGCACGGAAAGTACGACTTTTGGCCCGCTGCGTGAACGGGAAGTCGTGCTTTCCGATGCAGGGGGTGGTGAAAAATAGTATACAACCCACGGGAGTGAAAAAGGCCATCCCAAACTGCGTTCTTGCCACCCTCGCCTTCGGCTCGGGTGTCAATCTCACATGCAGTTTGGAATAGCCTACTTTCCCTCCCTAGGTGTGTAATATACTATTATTAAGCATAAATCAAATGTTGTCGATAGATTCAAGGAATTTGAAAGGTACATAGCAAACAAATCTAAAACTCCCAGGAAGACACTGAAGACAAACAATGGAAGAGAATACCTCATTGCGGAAATGTACAAATATCTCTCAGAAAAAGGGATCCAGGTGGAGAACACAGCACCCTACACACCCTCTCAAAATGGCAAAGCAGAGAGGGACAGCAGGACCATTAGCGAATGTGCACAGAGCATGATGTACGCAGCGAACACGCCCTTGTACCTATGGGCCGAAGCTGTAGGAACAGCGGGTTACATACTGAATCGGACGACATGTAAACAATCCCCAGACATAACGCCGTATGAAGTGTGGACAGGAAAGAAACGATCTCTGGCACACCTGAGAAAATTTGGATCTGACACGTATGTACACATATCAAATCAGCTTAGAACCAAACTTGACGCGAAAGCAGAGAAGCTAGCAGGCAGAATCAACCAACAATCGCCTATTCAATTCGAAAACGAGTATCATAACACATTCAAGGAGTGTATCATTTAATGAGAGAATTCGACATCAAAGAATTCTGCACCTATGTCGGAGTTTACGATGAGGTGTTTCACACAGCCGAGGAGAAGAAAGCGGGTGATCCAGCAGCTCAGATAAACCAGCAGCAAGCAGACGAAGCTCCCAAGCAACCAGTGAACGAAGCAGAGGATGGCAGAATGCAGCTTCGTAATAGAGAAAATCTGAAGCAATCGCTAAGTCTTCAGAGTTACCAAGTAGGGGAGAGTGTTGTACCTCGGTTCACATAGGCTACAGCTGCCATTTGAAGAAATTTACGTTAACTTCGACAGTTACTAGTTTTGAGGAACGCCCAAACTGTGTTTAATCTTCAAATCGACGGGTCCTAAGGAAACAGACGTAACTCAGCGGGTAGTCTAGGACGGATGTAACTCGCTGGGCCGGCTAAACCGGACGTAACTCGCCGTGCAGGATAGAACAGACGTAACTCAGAAAATTCTATTGCAATTCTTTTGTTATTTTCTGAGTTAAGTCTGTTCTATCCTGCACTGCGAGTTACGTACGTTCTAGCCGGCCCAGCTAGTTACGTCCGTTCTAGACTGCACGCTGAGTTACGTCTGTTTCCTTAGGATCCGTCGATATGGTTCGCACGTTGAGAATTTGTTGACTAAAAGAAAAGAGAGACGTTAAGAGGTTGAAACAGACCAACGGCGTGCCTAAAACCGTACGAGGAGCGTTTTGAAGAATACTTCGAGGCTTGCTCGTGAAAATAACAGAAATTGAGTAACTGGCATTGGTTGTTGAGACCCTCCGTCTCAGTTCAGCAATCGCTGACAGAACTATCCGGTTTTTTATTTTTTTACCGCCAAATCTTTTCCGTGGCAATGAACGCATACTTTTTTTCTGTTGTTCACACAACACGATTTTTGTCACTAACATTCACAGCTACCTCACCAGAATGTAAGCGCATAAGTATTTTCAACACTCGTAGCTGCGTTGCTGACACTGGAAAAACAGATTTTTTTTAATATTTCAAACGTTCGAATCACAATGAAATCCATGAAAGAAGTAGGGACAATTTTCCATCACGGAAATGTGTCATGAACAATACCTGGCAGTTCGTCGGCAGGATTTGGCGAACATGTTATTTTCACTGATTATGTAGACGGGTTACCATTGATACGATTTTCCGAAACCATAATTTCAATTGAAACGATAATCCACTGCTCCGTACCAGTGGCACTGAAATCCGAACTTTCTTTCACGTCCCAAACACTCAAATCAAGATTCGGGGCAATTCAATTGTTCTTCACTGTTTTTTGATGTCATTTTGTTCGTATTTTTTCATTTACACTCTCGTCTCTCCTTTTTTTTCCTCGATCTTTACACACGAGAGACTCGACAAAACATTTCTCAAAGTTCCTTGTCCAGGAACCCGCGTTCCGCTGTTCCCTTCGTCACTCACGCCTGTGGCGCCATCTTCCGCTCGCGCCGACGAGCTCTGTTCTACCGGACAGTCTTTCCTCCCATTCTCTACTCACTGAAAGTCTCTACTTTCAGGTGGAAAGTCTTTCATCTCTAGGGAGGAAAGTCTTTCCACACGACCTTTCATACCTAGGGAGGCCAAACGCTATTTTCCTCCTTACCGACAGGGACCGAAAGTAGGCCTTTCCGTTCATGTGTGAAAAAAAAGATATATTGTATTATCTCTCTTCAATAATCACCGAACTCTTCTCGTACAGTCTTTATCACGCTTATAGTCTTACTATACCCTTCTGCTCCTTACTCTTTTCTCTCAACTCTCTCTCTCTCTGCGACCTGCTCTCATCACGTTCTACCTCTAACTACTCTTCATACTCTCTCACCTATCTTCGCACTTACTTGTTACCAATCTGCTGCCATCTATCAACTCATACGGTTCATTCTATTCCTTTCTCATTCCATTTCTTCTATTTCTTACGTATGTATACTCATACGGGTGGTAATAGTGCAAAAATTAGGATATTACGTAAATCCGGGCGAAATCATTCCTGTGGGCCGAATCGCAATGACTCAGGGACAACGATTGTGCAACGCCTAGGATGCGCGGAATAGGCCACCGACGAAACACCTGTAATAAATAGCACGAGGTGCATCGTCGGTTGCTTATTTCGCGCATCCTAGGCGCAGCAGATTAACCCTGGGAGGAAATATTATAACTCATGTATGTAGTACTGCACGTAACATGTCCTGTGAATGATCGGAGGTGTGTTAGGATTGTTGGTTTAATGAAAAAGCAATTACAATGTTGTGTACTTGCAAAAAGTAGTGAAATCTAACACAAAAACATCGTAGATGTAAAAAAAGTTTCCAAGTACCCACGAAAAAATGAGCAAAACTTATTCCCAGTCTCTGTCGTGAAATGAAGAAAAAAACCAAGCACCGAGCGTACCCCTTCGATTTCTCAGCAAGTCTACGTCGTCAAGTCGGAGTTTCGTGTGAGGATATCGAAACATCATTCCAAGAGCTACGTACTTGGCGGGCACATTCGGTTTCTTAGAGCTATACGGACAACCCGCTTCTTTTTGTGTGATAATCGAATTTCGAATACGATAGCAATACTATTACTGAAAAACTAGTAATTCCCCATAATCATCGCATGGTATAATAAGTATTGTACGCGTACCTAATCATGTGCATCACTTTACACGAGTAAATATCTTCTTCAATAATCGTTGACGTTCCACTGCCATTGCATTATCAGATCAGACTCAAAACTCTTGAATCACCATACATACCGCGAGTAACCCTGTATGCTGGCCACTAGGTGCGCCTGAAGCAGGCAACCAAACGTACGTACCATAAGAATTAGCACGTGCCGTACGTACGGTTGCCCGCTTCAGGCGCACTTAGTGGCCAGCATACAGGGTTATACTCGCGGTACTTATGAAACCAATAACCTGTCTAGAGTAAGTTCTCCTATGATTGGTAACTTACCGTGAAACTTGAGCATGTAGTCTATAGTGGGGAAATAAACGCATCCGCTTCCAATACGGTCGAATCAAGAAAACCCCACCTTGTTACTTCAATATGAACCTAAAACTCACAGCAACGGATACACGTGAATGCTGTAACTAGTATAGAATATGACTGTTCCATATTAAGATGAATATGAAATCTGTACATTTATGTAGTATGTACAGGATCATGATATATGTACACGCAGAAGAAGGATCGATTACAGTACTCAAAAACCAATCAACCGCGTATCACGCCATTCTCGTATTCTACCGAAAATATTGCGTTATTCATTAGCTTTTGAAGCATAAACATTCGTAATCATATATTAGTACGACAAGATTAGCGCGTGCGAGTTGACGGAAGTGCTGTAGAGCGGGCGCCTTCAGGCGCCCGGTCGCAAGCACGAACGTAAGCTCGCACGCGCTAATCTTTCAAGTAATGGGACAAATTCATCCTTCAAGACCGAAAGATAAATTATTATTCAGTATGAATATAAGCAATGTTATCTCTCAATGGGACATAAGCCAGTCAACGTAAGATTCATGACATGTATGTCCACCGACCGGAAGCGTAGTACTTCGATACATCGATCAGACACAAGGTACCGATACTAAAAACTACTATTCACAGCTTAAAAGAACTATTATCAGACAAACAACCAAACCACAGCATAGAAATGCGAGTAGTTGTGTACTATCGATCAATCAATTTTTGATGGTAATTTGACGAATAAAAACAATATGGAGCACAACAGTTGAAATGAACAAATGGTTCTCAAAATACGTTAGAATATTGTCAATTTGAAAATGGAACAACAAATACACAGGAAAAAAAAAACCGAATGTGCCCGCCAAGTACGTAGCTCTTGGAATGATGTTTCGATATCCTCACACGAAACTCCGACTTGACGACGTAGACTTGCTGAGAAATCGAAGGGGTACGCTCGGTGCTTGGTTTCTTTCTTGATTTCACGACAGAGACTGGCGATAAGTTTTGCTCATTTTTGCGTGGGTACTTGGCGGCTTTTTTTACATCTACGATGTTTTTGTGTTAGATAGAAAGTTCCCCACCATATGACCCTGGTGTATAAATTTTATCACAATCGGTCAATTGGTTTCCGAGATATTCATGACGAAACTTGATGAAAAAGCATCTTCTTCTTCGTCTTCTTCAGACAATTTTTTCGCTAGACGCTGGCTTTGCCAATCGATTCCGATCGAACGGCTGTACGTATCGACTTGAGATTTGAATCCTGGTTATGTTTTGTGCAAATCTCGACCCCTATTGATTTTGAGCCGAATCCGATCTCTTACTCGGTCGGTATAAATAAATTAGATCGCGAAGTGCGTTCACAACATGGCCGCCCGTCAACGCGGCTCGCGGCTCGCCTTAATAAAATGTCGATCAATAATGATCTAGTTCTTGACTCACGGTCGATAGAAAAATCGAATAAAATCGTTTGGTTATACCCTTAATGTCTGTATTATTAATATATTGTCAGTGATTACGACGTGCTTTGTGCTGTGTTAGTGCTTCAAATCGGGTATTAATCAATTTAGTGTAAATTCTACGTGATTACACATCACAAATTCTCATCATAACCTGAAACCCAGTTCCAAGATACCAGAATGATGAACACCGTTTCCAAGATATGCGTCCAACAGTTCTACATTGTGTATACGGAAAAACGTTTCGATTGAACGCCAAAGATTTGTCAAGGTAGACTTAGAAAATGATGCTGTTGATTAGTCATCGACACGAAACATACTATTTTTATATAGCTACCTGGTGACTGAGATAATTGCTCCGCCAGAGAATCGGCCGGTTCTAAATCACCGAGGTTCCGGAACAGAGAATAAGACTGCTACAACTTACGGATCGCGGTTGCCATAAATACCCGGAGTTAGTGTTTCACCCTTTGAAGCCGCTTTATACAAGTCAAACCAGCGAATCATGGTTTGTAATACCCCGAGAATGCTCAATTGGATAATGAACGGAGCTGGCGAAGCCGCTACACAGATCAACAGGAAGAATTTATACACACTCGTCTGGTATGCCGTGAAAAGCTCGATACGTCCTCTTTGTAAGTATGACTCCTCATTGCATTAATAACAGTCCTACAGGAAATCTATAACTGTGACATTTTGAACCGAAGCCTACAATGTTTGTCAATTCGGATGTGTGATGGAGTAATCTCATCTTTACAGGACCGTAAAAAGTCGCACCTCATCCGAATGACCGACGTTCCAAGATGGAATACTTATCTACTGCGTCTGACGCCTCACAGTCCTCCAGCTATGTGCGGTCGATGTTACATTACGACCTAACCCGTTACTTGCATCAACACCCAGCCAATCATAATTTCCTAATACCTGGGAAACAATCGATGGGATAATCAACTGCACGGACGGATACACTATACAGACCAGGTTGTCAAATGCATACTACGCCAATCATCAGGCCCGGGACGACTCTATACTCAAGAACTAAGTAAGTAACTTTATTATCTCAAAGGTGAAATGAGAAGTTTCTAACTGCAATATGTCTAATAATTGATTATTTGCGAAACAGATCTATCAGAGTACTCCAGATCAAAACACGGGTACGCAGAGTCAGATCAGATCAGAATAGCCGGCATTTCAAGACGGTCGTTACAATTCTCACATCACAAGAAACAATGATTACTACAACATTCGTGTTGAGTACGCGAACAAAGCTGATAAAACTGAACAAATTGATCACAACTCAGCTGTAAGTGAATACTTGAGTAGATATTCAATAAAAGTGTGAGATACTGTCACTTTTAGAATATAAAAGTTAAACTAGTACATTGCGATAAAATGATTTTTCATCGTTGCTCATGTTATTTTGTCTGTTCTTGTAGAGCATTTGCTGGATTCGGACAATCATACATTGATTGCGTAGAACGAATATCATTGCTCGTTGGAAGAAACAACGTTCCTGACTGAAGGTGTGCCTGCGGATGTTCGGAACTACTGATCCAAGTATACTTCGTGACCTCAAGATCTCGGTTCATTAGAGATGTACTTCTTATTCCAATGAACCAGTCCGATTTCTCGCAAATATCAGACGATTCACGATCAATTCATTAATCAAGAAACGATAACAAAAAAGCCTTATTCACCGTCTATGGTGCTTGAATTATTCAACAGATTGTTTATCATTCCCATAATATTTATTCTCACTTTGTACATGCGATGCATAAAAGCCCAAGAAAAAGAAGAGAGTGCTGATCACTTAAGCAATCTTTGGTCAGTCAGTACATAGGGGAGCGAAGGTTAAGTTGTCGCAGCTAACGAAGAATCGCAATAACAAAGTGAATATCGGTCAAATTACATCGGGAAAATCGTGAAATGATAATTGTATATCTATTCCATTATATCGTGATGTAAATAGATATGTATGTAGACTTTAAAATCCCACACAAAAACATTTGAAATGTAAAAACCGGCCGCCAAGTACCGAAACAACAGTCAGAATTTATCAAGAAAAAATTGTCATTAGTTTGTTTCGTGAAATTAGAAAAGAAACCAAACACTGTGATTTCTCAGCAAGTATACGTCATGAAGTCGGACCCTCTCTGTTTCGTGTCATATCGAAACCTCATTCCAAGAGCTAAGTACTTGGCGGGCACGTTCTGTTTGATTAATTTTTTTTTCTATTATTTTAAAACTGTTCATCGTGCACTCAGTTATCTTATTTGTTCAACTCATATCGTTTGCTCAGGATGAGGTTGTTTCCTATCCAAAATTGGAATTTTGCGAGTTGGCTGCACTAGAATGTTGATTTCGTTTGCCTGGCATTTAATTTAAGAAACAGACATTCTTTCTGAAGTAATTTCACATGACATTATTTATCCCCGATACAATAAAATAGAGCGCTCGATCTCCGAAGCTCATGTATTCGGAACTATGAATACGGGAGGTCAAACAAGACGATCCGGAGCAAGTGATGTATTATGTTCCTGAAATAATCATACTTGCATCCATTATGTACCTATTTTCAGGATTTTATTGCATATAGTTTTTCTTGCCTGTCAATGGTTGCTCGGATGAGTTATATTTTCTTCATGGGCCTTCCAAATGTCATTGCTTTCCTCATCAAATATTTACGTGATGAATGCAGTACTGATTCATCAATAGCTGATGGTTCAAATTGGTGGTATATAAAAGCGTTTCCGAAGCAGGTTTTCCCGAGTTATCTATCGTCAGTTCGTCAGAAGATCGTTCCGTGTGAGTGTACGTTCGTCCTTGCGCGCGGGCGCCCGCACTCCAGCCCTTTCGTACACTCACACGGAACGATCTTTCGCAGTGAATAAGCATTAGAATATTACAGGACTTCAGGGTTATTATTACAGGGAAACTGGGCTTAACTTTCATCGGTCAACGATTGTGCGAAGTTAACTCTTCATAATATTAAACTATCAGTGTTTTTAATGAAATTTCAACTGAGCCGGCATATATGCATCACCCAATGGCTGTGGAACTATTATGATGACTACGCACGAGATGTCTATGGGGCATTCCATGTCAACTCGACCAATGATTTTCCCTCACCATTTTTGAATCGCTTCATAATTTTTTATACGATTTTCCTATCTCAAAATAGCACTCCCAAATTTTTTCAGATTTTTTCCGCAATCCGTTAATTTTTTATTAATATTCAATCCCATCTGAAAAAAGGTTTTTTTTTAAATCTCAAAAAATTCTCAAAAATCTAGTTGTTCATTCCAATCATTTTGCCACCTGGCCCATGATGGGACCTTTTTTTTTTAATTTTTTATATCACTTTAAACATTTTCACCAATCTTGCAACGTTACAAAAAAATCTGAAAAAAATCTAAAGAATCTAGTTTTTCATTCCGATCATTTTGACACCCGGCCCAGTATTATAGTGTTGGACTCTCAAGTCCGATTCTCAAATATTCTCGATTTTATAATGAACGTAATTTTGCCACCAACAGCTCGAACTTCAAGTCTAAGGATAGAATAAAAATGTAAAAATCATTGATTTATAATAAACAAATATTAATTTGTAGTTCATTTATCAACTTGTAGAGTACAAAGACATTGAATCCCCAATACTCGAGAAGTGTTATACACTCGTTCTTTTGGCCGCGTACTGGGTACGTTGAGTATTGGGGATTCAATGTCTTTGTACTCTACAAGTTGATAAATGAACTACAAATTAATATTTATTTATTATAATTTTTTTTTTCTGTCCTTAGACTGAGTTCAGCTGTTGATATTAAAAACCAGTTCCGTCAAAAAATCGAGACTGATCGAATACTGGGCCGGTGTCCAAATGATC
This sequence comes from Euura lappo, assembly GCA_018257835.1. Classification (NCBI taxonomy): domain Eukaryota; kingdom Metazoa; phylum Arthropoda; class Insecta; order Hymenoptera; family Tenthredinidae; genus Euura; species Euura lappo. Next base: position 9,487 of record JAEUYN010000020.1, read on the forward strand.
GGAATGAAAAACAGATTCTTTCAATTTTTAACATAAATTATTAATAAGTATAAGTAGAAAAAATCCCATCATGGGCCAGGTGGCAAATGTAGATTTAATTTTAGACAATTTTTTTTTCAACTCCTTGAATATTGTGAAAAATTAACGGTTGGCACTAAAAAGCCACAGGGTCCTATTTAAGAATGAAGCATTCAAATGGTGAAAGCGACATGGAATGCCCCCTATACGTGTGTATTCCGAAAAGTAATTATAACGAAAATAAATATCTCAAAATTCGTAGTTGTCACTTTTGATGGATACCTATTACATTTGAAATTATAATTTAATGAAAAAAAAAAAAACAGAACGTGCCCGCCAAGTACTTAGCTCTTGAAATGAGGTTTCGATATGACACGAAACAGAGAGGGTCCGACTTCATGACGTATACTTGCTGAGAAATCACAGTGTTTGGTTTCTTTTCTAATTTCAAGAAAGAAACTAATGACAATTTTTTCTTGATAAATTCTGACTGTTGTTTCGGTACTTGGCGGCCGGTTTTTACATTTCAAATGTTTTTGTGTGGGATTTCACTACTTTTTGCCAATACGCAACATTGATATTTCACTTTCATACGAACTGGCAATCTATAAACGACCATAAAGTTTCCACCTGCTCAGATCAAACGTTCACCGATGCGGTGCATATGTATGTATAACTTTGTTAACCATCACGTTTCGACATCAGATTGTTAACGGTTGAATTTCCGTGCATTTATTCATCACAATTTTTTATATATGAATACGGTATTAGATGGAGCCACTGAGGAAACATTCGAGAAATCGTATGCGGAGCATCAGCAGTGATAAGCCCCTCCCTCGTTCAGACCCAGAGATAACTCACTCACTCTGTATAAAAGGTTCGAGGTGAATAAAACATACAAATCAAATTCAGCGAAAATAACATCAACGAATGTGTTTATTCAAAGTGCAGAGATCAAATCTCAACACTTTTTACATGACGATAATCAGAAGGTACAATTCATATAAAAATTGACATTGCAAGTAAAGATAACGATAATACAAGGTAGCAATTGCATGAATAAAAATTAACTTATTATCGGAAGCGGTCACAATTCGATGGATACCTATAATGAATTCCACAAAAAATATTTCTCCAAAAATTTCTCTTCAACAAAAATCCTTCTCCCAAAATTTGTCTTCCACAAAAAGTCTCCTCCAAAAATTTATCTTCCACAAAAAATATTCCTCCAAAACTTGGACTTCCACAAAAAGTCTTCCTTTACAAACATCTCTACAAAAGGATTGAAATCAGATGTAACTGCCAAGTACAACAGAATACAAATGAAATCCTACTACATAGCGTTGTGCTCGTTCGCTCGCTGCGCTCGCTCACTCGATTGTCTAGCGTTGTGCTCGTTCGCTCGCTTCGCTCGCTCACTCGATTGGTTTATCAAACAATTTGTGACGCCATAAAAATTGGGAGCAAAAAGTGACCGAACGTAAAAATTTTAGAAAAAAATACAAACACATAAATTTGGACAAAAATTATAGAACCAACAAATTTGAAAAAAAAAATTTGAAAAAAAAAATTTGAAGGAAAAAATTTTGAAAAAAAAAATTTGAAAAAAAAAATTTGTCCGTGGTACTTTGCGGGCCAGGTGTGGGTAAGCGAAATTGGGTGACATGTTTACGTGACATTCTAATACATTGCTATAAAAGCCCGCCAAGTACCACTCCCAAATTTTTTTTTTCAAAATTTTTTTTTCAAATTTTTTTTTTCAAAATTTTTTTCTTCAAATTTTTTTTTTCAAATTTTTTTTGTAAAATTTTTTGGTTCTATAATTTTTGTCCAAATTTATGTGTTTGTATTTTTTTCTAAAATTTTTACGTTCGGTCACTTTTTGCTCCCAATTTTTATGGCGTCACAAATTGTTTGATAAACCAATCGAGTGAGCGAGCGAAGCGAGCGAACGAGCACAACGCTAGACAATCGAGTGAGCGAGCGCAGCGAGCGAACGAGCACAACGCTATGTAGTAGGATTTCATTTGTATTCTGTTGTACTTGGCAGTTACATCTGATTTCAATCCTTTTGTAGAGATGTTTGTAATAAAGACTTTTTGTGGAAGTCCAAGTTTTGGAGGAATATTTTTTGTGGAAGATAAATTTTTGGAGGAGACTTTTTGTGGAAGACAAATTTTGGGGGAAGGGTTTTTGTGGAAGACAAATTTTTGGAGGAATATTTTTTGTGGAAGACAAATGTTTGGAGGAAGACTTTTTGTGGAAGACAAATTTTTGGAGGATTATTTTTTGTGGAAGACAAATTTTTGGAGGAAGGGTTTTTCTGGAAGACAAATTTTTGGAGGAAGACTTTTTGTGACATATTCATGTACTTGGCGAAGGTTTTTGCACCAGAGGTGCTTTTTTGGGGGATATCATTACTTTTTGTACAATTTCGTTGGGCCACCTAATAATAATATTGTACTCGCTCGCTACTCTCACTCACTTCTTTATCTACACTACGTTTCGCATATTAGTGCAAGACTCGACCGAGTCTCTTGAGCAACAACCCAGCAAACAAATTTATGTACTAGTGCCGTACCATGTCTGTCGCGGATGCCACATGCTATGTACCAGGTTCGGTACATGAGCGGCACGTGTGCTGCGTAATGTCCGCAACATGCCAATGTTATAGGTACATCGCACGTATGCAACAAAAATACATACCAAGTACGTAACAATTACATCGCAGGTACGTTACCCGTGACGTACTACCAACATCGCAGTTACATCTCCGTAACGTACGTCAATGGAACTACAGCGTACGCAAAATATTCAAATAAAAATTCGATTTCAATTCTCATTCGCGCATTTTTTGAATATTTTACAGTATACTATCAACTTTTCGTTTACTCTGGATCAATTAAAATGTGTTTGTAGCTCGCTGCAAGAAATTCCGCTTTTGTCATTTTTTACCGGGATTCGAACCACATTCAATGGCACTCGTCCGTCTCACTAGTCAGGCGCTCTACCCACCACGCCAAACTGTCTTAGAAATTCTGAACCTTTTTTCTCTGATTCAATAGAAGACTTAATGAATCACAAATTCGATATCGTTTATTAAGTGGAAAATTCAATGAATCGACGGCTCTGATGAACTCTACACAACCGAACTGTTTTAGCGGTTCCGTTAGTAAACCCAATAAATCCAATGTCAGTTTCACGTTAACCAGCGCAGTTTTGAATTTCACTATCACCGATCGTAAATACTTTGAGGTTATGTTCATCACTTTGACTTGGTGGAATTAAATTGAAATGTTTTGCAAAATGTAAACTACTATTATGGATAAATTACGAGAAGGAATTCCAGGTCAGCCTTTTTAATTAGTCGCGTCATTTGAAGAACAACAAAGATTGACTTTTCAACACAACCTGATGTGATATCCTCACCCAGAGTAACACCAACAACAGACAAAGCGTCGAGGATTATCCAAAGAAAAGTAATTGAATAATTGAACCGAGGAGAATTAAGTTTCATTTGGAAACATAATCCGAACAACAGTTATGATTTGGAATGTAAGAATGATATTGAATCAACCGGAGAAAGAAAAATACAATGTAACTTTACTGAACTCTGGACTTATTTCCCCCCTCGGTTCGGGTGTGTCAACTTTTTACATGATCTGTACGTAACTATGTAATGTAACAAAGCCATCGTGCAAGTAATGTAGCTGGTACATCGTCGCCATCCATTATATGGTATGTAACACTGTTTCCTGAATGAGAGGTCTCTGGTACATAACAGCAGTATGTACTCGATACGTTCGCGATTAAGAGACCTGTGATGTACCCGGTACATTAAATTGTTATGTAGCAATGTTTCGTGAATGTGACCTCAAAATGATGTACCAGGTATGCCACTGTTTGCTGGGAACTGCGTACACATATGCTCATAATTATATCTAAAATCTTTAATTTTTGGTCGACAGATGCAATACATATATTTTGGATTTTAGGAGGTATATTGCTTTGCTCAGTATAAATTGTATTTTTATACAGGGTGTCCCAAAATTAAATGCGCAAAATGATAGGGGTAATAGAGGGGGTCGAGCTGAGTAAATTAACTCCAAGAACGTGTGGTCTGCGGAGTCGCGTTTGCGAGATACAGCCGGTTAAAAAGTCGCGCTAGCGTTGGTATTTAACAGCCAGATTGACAGGGAAAATCAGTCGGTATTCTGGTTTGAGGTGCGCACGACCTTTTCATGAACAAATTTCAACGAATAAAGTCTTTGAGCTTATTATTAATAATCTGGGAATAATTGTTAACCGTATTAGTGATTAAGTGTGCCTAAATCCCAGACTGCCGAACGATCTCCGCTGCGAATTTGACTGCTAAATACCAATGCTAGCGCGACTTTTTAATCGGCCGTATCTCGCGAACGCGACCTCGCGGACCAAATGTTATTGGGGTCAATTTACTTAGCTCGACCCCCTCTATTACCCCTATCATTTTGCGCATTTAATTTTGGGACACCCTGTATAGTTTAACGTACGGATGCTTTATTCGAATAAAGATGAACCTGATCATACAGTTGGTTTAATTTGGTTGAACGCTGGACGCAGTACTAAATTTGAAGATATACAATAACGGCACATGAAGTTCGAAAGACATGCAAGTGTAAATTGTCACTAAACTACTGTCAGTTTCGTGTTTTAATTGAGGTCGCCCATTCCTTTTTGGAGGTCACATAGTTTTCTTGACAGCTGTGGTTGATGCTGTATATCGAGTAAGATTTTTGATCGTTGTTCATGTAGGTATTAGGAAGGAAGATTCATGGGTGTAACGATCAGTTTGTAGAACGAATGTTTTATTCGAATGACGTTTTGGCCATGCATGGCTGGCCATTATCAAATTCAGCAAGAATTTTCTTAAATTAGAACTGTAAGAACATATTTTTAAATCACTGAGAATTATCTAAGATTAAACCTTATGGCATAAATGTGCTATAATTATTCTTAGTTTTGATATTTGTACAAGATTACTCAAGACACACGTCCTAAGTTGGATCGGAGTCACAACGTGGCGAATAACTTTCAAGGTTATGTTAAACCGACATGTTAATGTAAGAAGTTGACTCTAAAACTATTCTAAATTATTCAATCTTGAAAAAACACGAAAATTACGTTTTTGGCACTTCGGTCGAGCCTGAGGTGTTATAGGTAGGCTCTATGGCGGCGAAGTGACCAAGACGCAGTTTCTGCTTCGATAAGTGATCTCACGCGCGAGGAATCGATAATCGACACTCGTTGCGTTACGATTTGAATCTCGTTTTTCCATATCAGAATTATGATTTACAAATTGGAGCATACAAACTGCTAAGTCGATCAACGTCAGTTCTTTTATTACAGGTCTTATTTCTAGCGATACTGATCATTTCTTTTATGAGTCGGTTATTTTAGTAAGATTTTAGTTACTATTTGTGTGTTTTCAAAGTCGAAACTATACGACCTAAACTAAGAGCATGATCAGATAGCGCTGGTAATCCCTGCGCTGGCGATCTTGAAGACGTATCGGTTGTATGAGACTGTCATCTACGTTGCCTTCCTAATCAGAGTCGGCTACCCATTTAATTAGTCCACGTCTTTCCAGTAGATTATTAGAGCACAGTTGATTGCTGCATAAGCATCGAACGCCTCTTGAAATTCTACGACTGCTCACTGCGAGTGGCCCTTTGCTACGGAGCAACCTTCGTTCCATAATCCAATTGCATGGTGTTTACCTGTAATAAAAGCAGAAAGAGCCACGAAATTTTGTGAACCATGAAAAAGTCAGTGAATTATTGAGAATATGACTTTAAATTTATGAAACTCTATACATATCATGAGTATCAATGATAAAACACCTGATATAAAAAAAAAAGCTTGTCAAGTCTGTCAGTATTTATTATGGGCTCACGAGGTGTTTGCCTGCTTTGATTTGAAATTGACTTGAAAAGTCTTAATTGTCTGCTGGAAAATCTTGAAAGAGACTTTTAGATTACAAAAAGTGTACCAACCCTAATTTATTCCTCATGACCAATCGACAGCTTCAGACGCTGCTTCGTTCAAAAGTCTTGAATTTGGCGTCCATAGCTTCCTTTCATCCCACTGCATGCGCTCTGGTTATTGCTTGATCGACTGTCGAGTTGGGTATGTCATCGCAGATGAGCTCCGTTTCGCCCTTCGATATGTCACCTGGCTCGAGTTGTGCTGGAATAACGATTTGTACAGCTTTCCTGGTCCTCATCTCCCATCTGTTTTCAATATTTTGGTGCATCTATGCCCCGCTTTCGAGCATAGTAGGTTGTATTTCCTGCTTCTTCTAGTTTCTTCATCAAGTCTCTCTCTACCACAGCATCGTCGATGTTTACTACGATCCTTCGCCTTTTTTCGTCAGTTCTTGTCTCTCTTTTCTGATTTCCAACCACTTTTAAGCCCAAGCCGATGTCGAGTATAAGTCGAGTTCTGAATCCGAATCAAAATGTTGACTCGTAGTCGTTTCCATTTCTGCCTCTACTTCTTCGATCGAGTCTCCTTCTTCTGCAGCGTCGTTGAGCCTTCTTGATCCCCCTTTGCCCCTTTCGTCAGCTTTTTCTTCTCCATTTTCTTATTTCCACGGACTTTTAAGCAGAGTAGGTTTTATTCTGATTTGGAGCCTAATAAATTCTGACTCGTCATTTCCCGTCCTTCCTCAACATCTTTCATCGCGATTCTTTTTTTCACAGCGTCGTTGATGCCTACTTCATCCGGCTTCTCTTCTTCTGTGAGCTTATTCCACTTTTCTTTTGATTTCCAATAAACAGACCAACATTCAAATACCTTTATAGGAGCACCTTCACTGTATGGTTGGCACGAACTCGTCGAATAATCAACGGTTGTTGTAACTGCAAGTCAGTTTGGTTGGGCAGGTGGAGCAACACGGCAACATCGTTAGACTGAAAAAGATGAGACTGAAAAAGAACGGGCTTTTTGAATATGGATATTGATATGAAACCTGACGCCATACAAGTAAATCATATATCAACTTATCAGTCAAAATGAAGCATTATTAAAATATAGTCATACGTGAATATGTCGCCATACATTGATTTTTTGTATTACGAGGTGTACTGCGAAATGAATTTATTTCAAGGTCTGCTGCAAAATAAATACGTATGCGTCTTTTGCATTCAGTATCCATCTCTTTTTGTTGATTGTACAATCACTGATGTGTCGCCAGCCGGAAGTTCCATGTCGTAGCATGCAAGTATAATGACCTTTTTCGTCGCCCTGTTCTTTATGGAATATTGCGCTATCAACCTTGTATTCTTTCTCGCAGATCAAGGGTCTATCCGTAGGAACTGATCTTATATTGTAATTAGTTATCTTCTTCATACGCCCATTCTCTACGGATTTCAGCACGAGCTGTATGATTAAACAAGTGCCTGCCGAGGACAGATCAGTGCTCATGATCATATTTTTCGACTTGCAGCTTCGGCAGAATGAATTTTCGACTCGTTTCCGAATAGACGAAAAATTGTGCCGGATTATCTCACTGAGAGTGTGAGGTTTTTTACCTGCAGGTGGGGGTAAAGCAAGTAACAAAATGTAGCCGGCTTCGGTCGTCTCAGTTTCGAAACCGCAGTCGACACAATGTCTTGTATAAGCGACCTCGTGTTTTACCACGTTTCTGAGGTTCTCGTATTTCCAGAGTAGACTGGTTAAAAATTCTGGCGCATCTTGCTGATTCATTGAAACGAAGTCTTCACCGGCCAGTTTCCTTGCATGCATAACATTTCCTGGTGATGGCGAATTTATGTAATTTTCAATCAGAATTTTCATGACGTCGTTATTTGGTTGATTCAAAAAACAGTTTCTCAATGGTGCACAGTGAAATAAACACTGTATCGTAGCGTTAGCGTAACAAGAAACTCCATCTGGGTTTTGAAACCCTTTCACACGCCACGTGCCGCTGGAGATGTTTTGTTCAGCTGGTTCCTGACATGCGGTGACATTTTTTGACACAGACCAGCTGCGATCTTGTACTTTTCGTGGACGTATCCCCGGAACAATCATTGCCATTAGATCCGGCGGATATTGTTTCCTCAACCGATTGTACTCTAAGATAGCGGAAGTATCCGCTAGTACTGCATGCGGATCGTAATTGATCAAGTGGAGCCCTTCTAATGAAGTTACCCGCGAGAGGGCAACATACACTTGTCCACTAGAAAATATAGAATTGCCCGCATCGATCACGGCATTCTTTAAACTGAGACCTTGGCTCTTATGGATTGTAATCCCATAGCTGAGGCAAATTGGAAACTGTTTTCGGATAACGAAAGCCCCTTCCATTGCCTCAAACTTTACGTCGACTCGCTCGATAACGTGTTCGACGCCAGTCGCCAGGACGATACGTACTGCTTCGACATCACTCGTATCAATCGCTCGTGATACTGACGTGATTTTTCCAATCGTGCCATTCACTAGGCCTAAAGTAACATCAATATTTCGTCTAATCATGATTTTCGCACCAATTTTGACAGTGATTAATTCCGCAAGGCCCGCAGTTCGTGAACAATCTTCATCTGCCATATTCAAAATTTTCTGGACCTTCTTTTTGACAGATGGGGGACAGTCAACTGTATCATGAGCCATCAGTTGTATCTCTTCGCTTCGTATTTCGGCCAACATAGCTTCATTGAGAACTTCACACATCCGACAAGTGGGAAGCAAACAGACTGCGTCGTTCGGTAAATTATTTATGTAATTACATAGTTCACGTACTCTGTCACTAAAAGTTGAAGTCGTGAAGTTGGCGAAGCAGATTTTCTTCGAAGCTTGGATCTCTGTGTCCGCATCAGTAACAACTCCAAGGCGTATTCTTGACAATATCTCACGATACGACTGATCGTTTTTCTGCCTCATATTAATCGTCAATTCGTCGTAACTGAATAATTTACACCATAGATCAACACCTCCCATTGAGCCTAGGAGTTTCTTCGAAACTGCACTGGATAGTTTCGTGAACGCTGGTTCTTCACGAACAGGTGGAAGTTGTAACAAATCGCCGAACAGAAGAATATGTTTTTTACCGAACCACCCGTCTTCGGAATCGGTGGTATCGAATATTTCACTCAATCGAAGATGAATGTACATAAGCGTCACATTCGAAATCATCGAGACCTCGTCAATGATAATTAGCGTAACATTTCTGAGCTGGTCTCGAATAACTTTCAAGGCTGCATCAGAGAGTTGCTTGTATTTAGGTGTACCCCCGTGTTCAACAGGTAGTTGAAACAGCCTATGAATAGTCAAGCCGTTGACATTAAATGCTGCTATACCAGTCGGTGCTGTTACAGATGTATCCTTACCAGTGTGTTGCTTGATCCACCATACAAGGGCTTCGATAAGATGCCTCTTACCAGTTCCACCCTCTCCGCTAATGTAGTGTCGAAGGATTTTATCGTCCGAACACACGGCACCGGTAGTTGTATCGAATACTCGTTTTTGATCGAGATTCAAATCTGCAATTTTTTGGGAACCGTTCACCGTGTCAATCACCTGGACGCGTGCTTGAAATTCTTTCATCGCCCCTTCCGCTTCGATTGGTCCACACCCTAATGGCACCCCATCCGAAGTATCGCTTTGTTGGGATTGAGCTGTATCTGCCATACGTTTCTCAACTAGGTCTTTCATATGCTCGATACCTTTCTGTATTTCCACGATGCGTTCGTGATACTGTAACGCTTCTTCAAGCTCCAGTTGGACTGATTCGAATGCTTCCGTGTACGTGTCACATCCATTTCGTAGCTCATCTGTATCTCTCCATGGTTGAAAGAGTAACAACAGTGCAAAATAATAGCGTTCGGGCTGATTATCCACATTATTTTTATAATGATTGATGAGGCACCCACGTTTTCTCTTTTTCAGAAACAATGATTTTCCCATTTTATAAAATTCAATGTCGTGCGCTTTAGGTTCAACTTTGGTTACTTCATACCATTTAACAAAGTCGTAGAGGTTGGTTGATTCCAATTCCTCCGGCCAAGCTGGATAATGTGTGTCAACCACCGAATCGCAGAAAATGTCAGTAGAATCTGCATCAAGGGCTCCAATTTCTTTCCGACTTTTGACTTTTCTGTTTCTAATTATATTCACATCTATCCACTTGATGATAGTCTGTGGATCTGTACCGTGCAATGCAATTCCCAACAGAGTATCAGCGGCCTCCAGTGCTCCACATTCTCTGTGATTGAGCATACGTTGTGCAAAACTCCACAAACGACTGCATAGCGATTTCGTCGAATTGATCTGTGCTGCAATATCTTTTTCCGTGTTGCTTTTTTCACATTTTGATATGTACTTGGTAACATACCACATGAGTATAGCGGTGAGCTCGCCAATGAACTGCATGTCCATGTTACCTTCCCAAGCATGGAGAATCGCTGCGTTATAATCATTGATATCAACCTCGTTCGCATTTCGAGCTAGATCGTACAGCCTTTTTCTCGCCTCAAGATTACGCCTCCCAGCTATTGAAACAGCTACCTCTCTGATGACGATATTATCCGTGACAGGACGAGAAAACCCGAACCGACATACTCTGGATGAACCGCCATTTTTATTTTTCTCGCTCCGCAAACAATATGAATTGTGTTTGTGCCGCTGATGCGTATTCACTTTACGATACAAGTCGGGCAAAGTATGTTTCGGTGGCATTCTGCAAGTTACATATTTCTGAATAAAACTCGCAATGTCTTCTTTCGAAGATTTTCCAATAACAGGAGCGTCTTTGATCCATATCAATAGGTGGAAATGCTGCATTCCCCTGCCTTGATACTCGCGCCTCCAAAAATAATGAGTCACTTCACCGATAGGGTTATCCGGAGAGCATATAAAATCGAGCATAGCGTGAAACTTGTTGTCAATAAATCGCGATGCAGACACTGGGTCTGCCGCGATCAATTGACTCGGGGACATCTTAGCAGCAGCAGGGCCACCCACCTCGCGCAGATATTCCGTCAGATCAGACCACAACCATTCGCTTGGACTTAGGGTCAGAAACCATGTGGCTGGACCATAATGGTGTATCATACAGGATATATCATTTCGTGGCCGACTCCAATATTGCTCAGTGTTACGCAGCCTCGAAAATATTGCATTCAAATTCCCTTCGAGTTGTTCCTTGGATAGCTTTTCCAGATAACTCGCTGCGGTGAATCGTTCGCTCGGATTGGTGATATTGAGTTTGTAATATATCCCACTACTAAGCTGCCGAATATTGGCATCATTCAATAGGTAGAAGAGATATTGTTGATCTAACCGATATTGTGGATGCTTTGACATGAGTCTCGATTTGATAAATTCGGCATGCGTCAGACGAGTTGATCTGTCCTCATGCTGTCCATTGCGACCATACGGATACAAATGAGGAAAACACAGCAAATCTAAAGTTTTACAACGGTTGTCTAAAGGCACGTCGTTTACTTTTAACATCTGATAAAGATTCGTAACAGTTTCATTGGGCCTTTTTTCGTACATCGGATGAATGGTGAATTGTTCATAATATTCATCCGATTGCGAAATTTGCGTCAATAACGCAGCACGCTTGTTTGCATTTATCTTATCCAAATTTTCACATTCCTCCAGATTGAGATCGTCATTATCATCACCCGCAACGAGTGTCTCTTTTTTATCAAGATTTTTTATTTCTTTCAAATTATCATCTTCGTTTTCAACTTCTTCATCCTCGATTAGAAATTCAGTGTCTTTCAAAGCAACCAACAAGGCTTCAGCCGATTCTGGCAACTTGATTTCAAAATAGTGAGGATTGTTTGTCTTAAGCCACACCAAGGCGTCCCATACCTTATTTACGTTTACCAACTGTTCCCACACTAATTTCGATTTCGTGGGGATACCGCGAACTAATATATATAACTCGTGGTCGAGATTAATTGGATCTGTGGGTAGACAAATTTTCCTCAAAGTTTCTTCTATAGGTAAAGGCAAATGAAATGTCCTACCCTTGACTTTTTGCACCATCTCCCTGTGGGGGAGATTTTTGTTTGCCACAGTGCCCGCTCTCTGAACAGTTTGGAATGCTTTCATCCTTTGTATTAAAATTCGTTCGTAATCGTTCAACGATGATATATGATTTCAAGTACTGGCTCAGTGATAAGTTCGTTGAGAATACACTTAGGTGGCATGGTATTTTGGCGAAGCTTAGGAAGACAATAGTTACAAACATATTCGCAATCATTACCCTTGGCCTCGACATAGTCCATCAAATCTAACCATACTTTTGTCGTTATTGGTTTTTTAAAGTTTGCGACCATAGTAACATCTCTTTTGAAACAAAGTTTCTCGCAAGATACACAGACTAATCGAGGAATATCCATTGAACGTTTTGTCAGAGCATTGAATGCATTCGAATACTTTTTTCTGATTTCCTCTTCATTTAGCTCAACCTCATTTGCGACATTATCGGCAATGTTAGTTGAATTTTTCTTTGCAGTGGCTGAAATTTCTCTTAGTTTGCCGAGGTCACCGTCGTTTAAGGCATCATCAATAATAGAGATTCGCGTATAACAATACACCAATCTGTACACCAGTCTTTGCATATGCCGAACCTTTGGAAAATGAGGAGACAAAATTTGAACTGGCAAAAAAATCGATTTACAGGTGGCGTTATCCATATAACAGATTTGCGAGTGACCGAGCTTATCGTTTGCGTGTTCCGCGGTGCATCCTAACTGACTCACGAATGTATGGACATTTTTCAAAGCGCACTCGGAAATAATTTTGAAAAAATCAACATATTTGTTTAGCAAATGCAGATCGCTTGTTTTACACATGTCTCCACACAGCCAGCTGTTTCTTACGCTTTTCCCTCTCTTGTCAATTTTTGTCTTTAACGGGAAAATATTAACAGCTTGTCCCGCCAAATTAGTGACGATTGGTTCGTAAAACGGAACGATCTTATACGCAGCTTCGACAAAGAACGGTTCAGCCGATGCAATGTGTCTGGAAGAACCACATAAGACGTGTATTCTATCTTCAATTCTATCATTGGCGCATATAGCAGCTTGCGTTAAACAGACTTCCGCTTTACTTTTGATGGTTTGCAAAGTTTTTCTCAATATACTGATGTTACTGTTTCTATCGTGGATACACCATTTCACGATGGACTCTGCCTCTAATTTTTTTTCTGGTTCCGATCGTCCACTCATCAACGGTACAATCTTTGCGACGTATTTTTCTCTAGTCTGTAGCAATGATATAGTATTCGCTACGTGAAAGCGCCGGTACTTCGTGACAATTTTCTTAGCAGCTTGGCCTTTTCGCCTCATAATCTTTTCGTTCCGATCGTGTCGCTCTCTTCGCTGGTAGCATATCCTTTCTCGATTCAACGTATAATTCTTACGATTTTTCGCTCGTTGCTCATCAACGTTATCCCGATGAAACTTTCGTTTCCCGGCTCGCTTTTTTCGACGTTTTGGCAATATAATTGCCGGCCCCGAGCTCGCTCATTTTGAATGTTCAAATGATATCGTTTTCGCCTTCGAGCCCGCATCTTTTCGGCATTGAGAAGATAATGATGGCGATTTGTAACTTTTTTTTTGTTTGTTACAGAAGTGTGCGATCTCACTTTGCTGGAATCTAATTTGGCTTTTCGTGTGATGATCTCTGTATCCACGATTTTTCGAGACACCGTTTGTTGTGATTGATTGCCATTTTTTGGTAAAGGGCTCGAATGTGAATTTGCCTCATTTACTATCAACACATTGCCTACCACTGGTTTTCCTAGCGAGTATCGGCACAATTTTTTGGGTATTGGTTGTAACTCTTTTTGCTCTTCCTTTTCAGAAAACACGTGTGTACGCTTATGAGAAACCATTTGAACACCCGGAAAGACTTCGATCACGTTATTTTCAAACAGTTTCAATAAATGCATCCGCATGAGAGAAACATCGTATGTTGTTTTATCCGGCTTTTGACCATTAACAAGTGAAATTGCGAAAGCGATAGCAAACACTCCACAATCTGAAAAATTGGGTTGCTGTTGAACCGTCGGAAACTTTATGCGTTTTTTGTCAAATTGGTAAAATGGAAATAATTTCCTCAAATACTCCTCATGATTTTCACGTAGCCTCTTTGAATTCAACGAATCATAAATGAAAATCGATTTTGTATCGAAATAACAGCATACCCAGTGCTTATCGGCGCTATGCAGTATTTGAATATGTTTTGCGGTGGCGGAAACTGGTATAATTCTGCGTGGCGCGAGCCACGTTTCACGGGGTGAGTATTCCGTACAGGTTGTCATAAGGTGTACGAACTGATTCATGTGAAGATCAGTCAACCATTCCCCAGATCGTAGCTCTTCTACAGATTTTTCATCCAGAATCGGTGGGCCACGACGACGTTGTTTTCTAGCACTCTCAGCTGTATTGACAGAAGATAATATATTACGAGCTCGTATCGCGTTGCTCGCATAATCAGTTGCTTGATCGGCATCTTCAACTGTTTCTTCACAGGCAGCCTCGTCTGCTCGTGGGGATTCTGTGGCAATTATACAGAATCCTTCCGACTTGATAATACTGTTTTGGGTGCTTTTTACATCGCATGCTGATAAAACGTTACTGTCCGTGATTGTCTGAGGTTTCGTCTTATTGTTGACAGCTCTCGATTGTGGATCGTTGAAACGATTGGGTCGTTCGACCGTCGCAGACTTTCCTACAGTCCTCGGCTGTGGATCGCTTGGTTTTACTGGTCGTTGTTCGACCGTCTTAGCCTTACCAATAGACCGATTAGTTACATTTTCGGATCGTTGTACGACCACCTTAGCCTTTTTCGTGGTTCTCGGCTGTTGATTGCCTATTTTTTTGGGTCGTTGTTCGACCGTCTGAGGTATGGTAAGATTATTCCTTTGTTGATAATGTTGTTGCTGGATGCCTGTGCAAACCTGTTGATGCCTTCGAGGAGCATGATTTTTCCTTCTGACAGGGCCTTGGCGCTCACTAATGCACGGGAAATGCTCTATCACATTCCTTTGAAACATTTTGTAAAGGTGTGATCGCATGAGTGTGCAGTCGTACATAATTGTATTCGGCTTGAGCCCACACATGAGCGAGATTGCGAAAGCAATCGCAAATAAGCCGCAATCATACTTATTTGGTTGGTACTGGACTGTAGGAAATTGTACGGGATTTTCCTCAAACTGATAAAATGGGAACAATTTCCTCAAATACACTTCGTGGTGTACGTGGACCTGTCTTCTGTTCAGAGAGTCGTATATAAATATTGACTTGGTATCGTAATAAGAGCACACCCAGTGCGAATCTTCGTCCGAGTAGCCACTTTGCAATATTTGAATGTGCTCAGTAGGGTTCCGGGACGTTTCGGTCAATGCCTTTTGGTCCATCGCCCTTTCGTCCAATGCGAATTGGTCGAATGGTACTATTCGGACAACAGCTTATTGGTCCAATTTTTTTTTCGTCCCATGGCTATTTCGTCCAATTTTCTTTTCGTCCCATGGCTATTTCGGCCAATTTTTTTTTCGTCCCATGGCTATTTCGTCCAATTTTCTTTTCGTCCCATGGCTATTTCGTCCAAAACGAAAATTCGTCCAACAGAAAATTATGAATAATAAATTTCTTATTTTATTGATTAAAGATAGATATATAAATTATTTATTATATATGTATATATACATATATTTAGTTGTACAGTTGCATACTTGTAGTTGCATACTTTTGGCTAGAGGGATAGTTTTTCGTTACCCCGGGGAGTGCGCGAAGCGCACGAGGCCGCGCACAACAGAACCCAAAAAGGGCGCGTCACCAATATACTCGATAGTTTCATCCATATATATATGTAAAATAAAAAACAAATCATTTATTTCACGTTTTATTTATTAACAAAATTATATGATGTCTTCCACAATATTGTGGTAGCCGAGTGTACAGTTGCAGACTTGTAGCTGCATAGTTTTGGCTAGGTGGATAGTTTTTAGTTACCCCGGGGAGTGCGCGAAGCGCACGAGGCCGCGCACAACAGAACCCAAAAAGGGCGCGTCACCAATATACTCGATACTTCCATTTATATACATATAAAATAAAAAACAAATCATTTAATTCACGTTTTATTTATTAACAAAATTATATGATGTCTTTCACAATATTGGCACGTGATGAAATTAAAGAAAATACACTTAAATTAACGTAACATTGTTAATAAAGTCGTAGATATCATAAAGTAATGAAAATGAAAATAATGTTTTCCGAACAATAATTAGTATCGTGTATTATACATATAAATATACGATGAACTTAGAAAAAGAAAAGAATTACATTAACGTACCACTGTTAATAAATTCGTAGATAATATAATGTACCACAAACTAAACTAATGTAATACAACCAAATAATAAGTATCGCTAATAATAAGCAAAAACAAAACAAAAAAAACCAGATTCTGATCACGGATTTATAATTTTAAGTTGTGTGCGATACCACGTAAGAATTCTGAGATATTGTCATAATCTTCTTTAGTGTTTAGTATACTCTGGATCCTTTCTTCGCGCAATCTATCGCGACGGTTTGGCAGTGGTTTTGGATGTCCTCTAGTGATGGATTCGATTTCATTTTGAACGGTATGTTGTTCTTTTTTCAATTCTTCGATAAGAGTAAATGAATAAAAAGTACTTCGATAAGAGAAAAAGAATAAACTCCGACATGAGAACGACCGATGATCGATTTCATTCGTCGGTGCCAAGCCTCTACTTGGTTTTGGGTTCTCGGAAGATTTAATTCGACTCGTTCGTAGACTGACCATAAGTCAGGTGAAAACATTGGAGGTGATCGTTTTTCTTGTCCTCGAAGTACTCGCTGTATTTTACCTCGGACGTAGTAGTTGTCAAACCAATCAACTAATGTTTCAGCTTCTTCGGGAATTTGCTCTTTCAATTGCAGCCATACTTGAGGTATTTCAGCAGGTGGTAAAAATGCTAGAGCTGTAATTTGTCTGATGATCAAACTGAACGTTTCGTCTGTACCATATTTTTGTGCCAGACCTAGGTGTTGAATCTTTCGGTAAATGCATTGTCCTACGTGAAACAGGCAACTGTTCAATCTAGCATTTGGAAAGTATTGTTTACAAACTTTGATAGGCGCTAGTTCCAACTTCCAGGTCCGTTATGATAATAGGTGGTGCAAGGTCAATTTCTTGTTCTGCTGCAAATTCGATTAATTTTTCGAACAAGCTATTGTAACACTTCGTGGATTTGCTGGTCATAAGACCGTAGGCGAGGGGAAGAATTCTGCTTCGGTCCGCTGGACCTACGGAAGCGTGTATCGAGTACAATTGTAAAAACATATTTGGTACAATGTCGAAGGTGCCATCCATGATCCAGAACGGTGCCGTATTTAATTTTCTTACGTTTGTAGCTGTTGTAAACAATAGCACTCTGTCGTCGTCGATATCAGTTTCTCTCACGAGAAATAGTTCATTCGATAAAGTCTTCTTCAAATTGGCCGGAATATGCAGCTCATCGAGATGTTGTGGTTCCATCACATAATTTTTTCGCACTCTTCGCACTGATTTTTTCAATGCACTGACGCTTGGTACATACGGTCGAATGTGTTCGTTCACATCCGATAGGACATTTTGAATAATTTGTCCGGGTTTGTCACGTGTAACTGTACCGTTTAATTTAATTGTGTTTTGTGCTTTTATCACTGTAGTCCGACTGGCTATGGCGGCATGATCGTGAGACCCGGATTTTTCGATTTTGTGGCGTTCATTTTCGAGAACTGTTATCGCCGTCCCGTGACATATTCTGTCCTCACAACGCCAATAATACGCTACAATGCCGTTTGTTTTACGCGTGCGAACTGATTTCAGAGTGTATACAAAGCCTCCGACAGTTAATTTATCTTTGTTGCGAGTTGATTTAATAATTTCACCGTATTCCATATTTGAAGACGTCTTATTTCGTTTTGATGGCACAGTCAACTGAGGCTTCAGTCCGATTCTTAGTGTATTATCACAGGACATGAGCAGGTGGTGTAAACACACATTGTTTTGGTTTCATCGGTTTGGGTACCGTAGTGGTATTATTGCGCGTATTATCGACAGACACAATTCTGCGCAACTGCGATAGAAAAATTTTATGTTGCAGAATTATGATGTGAGAATATACGTGAAAATAAGAATGTGTGTGTATACATGATAACATAGTGGTACTATCGATCATAGTATTGACAGCATGGGGCTTTTGGACCAAATGGTACATTGACCGAATCGGTATTTGGACGAAATGGTATATTGGCCGAATCGGTATTTGGACGAAGTGGTGCATTGGACCAATCGGTATTTGGACGAAGTGGTGCATTGGACCAATCGGTATTTGGACGAAGTGGTGCATTGGACCAATCGGTATTTGGACGAAGTGGTTTTTGGATGAATCGGCTGGGGACGAAAAGGCGATGGACGAAAAGGGTTTGGATGAAACGTCCTAAACCCGCTCAGTAGTGGGCATTACGGATTTTATCAAATGTGGCAATTGCCGTTTCCATGTCTCCTGAGGTGCATATTTTTTGTGAGACCAGCGCTGTAGGAGTATTCCAAAGTGATCCATATGATCATCTTGCAGGAGGATCTTTTCCTTTTTAACCATTTCCATGTATTTATCCTCTAAAATTGGTAGCGGATCGAGTTCGAGCATGGCTACAAATTATACTTGTACGAGTACCTGATTTGAATCGAACTCGAAGCAGCAGTTTTTTTTGTTCTAATTACTTTTTTATGGCGCACAGCAGCCGTCAAAAGTTATAGCGCACAGCAGCCGTCAAAAGTTATGGCGCACAGCAGCCGTCAAAAGTTATGGCGCACAGCAGCCGTAAAAAATTATGGCGCACAGCAGCCTTATAGAATTATGTATTTGCAACAATTGTGGCGCACTTCAGCCAATTCTTATTGAGATGAGCGTTGTTTGGTTAACCAAACTTAACAGAATGATAATAATAAACTTAATATTGAAATGTTGAAAAAAAAATTAAACAAAGATACAAACAAAATAACTGATTAACAACAAACACAGACAAGTGATGCAGACCTTATAGAATTATTTATTTGCAACAATTGTGGCGCACTGCAGCCAATTCTTATTGAGATGAGCCTTGTTTGGTTAACCAAACTTTACAGAATGATAATAATAAACTTAAAATTATTAAAATGTTGAAAAAAAAAAAAATTAAACAAAGATACAAACAAAATGACTGATTAACAACAAACACAGACAAGTGATGCAGATAACCTTACTTACCCGATTGTGCGGACAAAATCCTCACAGCGTTTTCAGCTAACACTGACGAGTTTTGCATAAAACTGAAATATTTTTATAAGCTGTCTTTTAAACTTCTAAAACCGACACTATCCATCCAACACGTGCACGATTCGCGATGTTACAGTTCCGTAGAGTCGGAATACTGGGAATAGATATGGAACATGGAACGGATACAGAATCTAGTGATTTTTTTGCTTTCGTTCGGAGAGGTTTACCCGTTGTTATAGATTGAGTGCTGTCCCAAAAATTGTCAAAAAGTTTTCCGGGACTAATCAAACCCAATGATTAGCATAATGACAGTTATTCTCGGTAACATATTTTTCATTTGACTATAACTTATTTCAAACGCGTGAGAACTAGGGAATTTACTTTATGTCTAGTTACATTTCAATTGGTGCCGATCCGAACGGCTCGCGTGCCAAGCTTGCGGTTCGACGAAAGTGGCTAATGGCTTTAACTGATGAGATGATCATCAAGAACTAACTGCGAAAGGATGTGAAGTTTTTTCAAAAGATCAGAATTTAGCTCAAAATCAAAATGATCGAAATTTTGTATAGAATGTTATCATGTTTTTAATTCTACGCTTCTGTCATCATCTGAATGGTTTAAAACTCTAATTACTCCATAATGTTGTTTTGGAAGTAATGTTTAATACAAATTTAATGATTTTAGGTACTACGATGCACCTAAAGTAAAAAATTCGACACCAAAATGAACATCAGAGTCGAATGTGGATAAATTGAAATTACCCCTCGTACATTAAATGACGGACAATCACTTTTGATTAGAATATTCAAATATGCTCAGAATTGTTCAAAACTGAATGCATTGAGATTTGTGGACAGAATTGCGGGACGAATAAAACATCAATTATAATCATTCGGTTGCCACTATGCATAGAACTTCAATTATTTTTACATGTAACTAACGAATTCATAGATTATAGCTTTTTTTTCATTCAAACAATTAGTTATAGTAAGTATTGCAGTTATACATTTCAATCTTTTTTTCTTCAGATATAACTTTCATTTCAACTCAAATTATTTCCGAACCCTATAATATATCTTTATGCATTGTAACACGTTTTTCTGTTCAACTTACGCGACCGATGCAGCCTCGACTGTTTATGCCGAGACTTGAATAAAAGCACAACAAAATTTGATTTCGACTGTGAGAGTTCTCTCTCTCTCTCAGGGCTACTTCGGGTCGGAGTATTGAAACGAGATCGATGTTCAGTCTCACTCGTTTTGAGTTCGAGAAGTTTCACCTGCTGAAATTTGATTAATAAACGGGATTTGCCTACAAGAGGGCAGAGCGCAATCGCAACTCGTTCCTAATGCAGCTCTATAATCAGCGACGCAGACAATGAGATTTTCAATGCCGTTGTGGTTTGATTAGTTTTATGGCGTTATCACACAGATGGGTTTTCTGGCGATGCAGCTCCCTGTTTGGATGATTTCGGAGGATAGTGGGATTCAGGACAAATTACAAGAGCTGTACACAAAATTTATATTGATATTGGCAGAGGTACAACTCACATTTTGGAAGAACCGACCAAATTTTGGATAATCCGAGAGAAATATATTCGTGATCACTGTTGTTATAAACTTGACTGGAGTTGTCGTCGCGTATGTCGATGAAGTTAGTTTCGAAATTGGTTATAAACTCTTTTTTTTTTTTATAAGACGGATTTGAATTGTCTCTAAGTGATTTTTGTGAAAGCACCAGCAAATCTTAATATGATATTCAAGAAATTCAAAGGCAGACAATTTTGCGATCGCGAGCGTTAACCCCCAAGCAGATTGGTGGTCGCAGCCGGTTGACAGAAAATTGACTGACTTTTCGTTTCTCCTCTTGTTTATATAGACTTTGGCGTAGTTCTTCCTGTTATGTGTGAGTAGCAGAGCTGCCCTTTATTGTAGATAAGTCATACTATTACAATAGTCTCTGGGATTGGCTCTTGGCATGAGCCAATACTCGAATTGATTTTTATATTTGTGAATTCTGTGGCGGCTGCCTGATATCTAAAGTTTCTTTTAAGTGAAATTGGTATTGCAATTTAATGACATGATTACTCTCTAGGGTTTGGTACAAACACAATTCATTAACTCTTAATATTTCCGAGCAAAGCCGGAATGCTCCTCTCAGTCACGTGCCGGTCCGCCGACATGCGAGCGCCTCACTGTTCTTCCTTCGAACTAGAGTCGGTTTGGTTGCTGACTCTCAGGCGTTTCAGGCTTCGGTATCGTTCACAGCTGCTGTCGCTAGAGCTACAGCTGGAACTGGAGCTGGAGCTACTCGAGTCACTATCGCTGATGATTCCCACCGGCTCATGGGCAATAAACTCCACCCGTCGTCTTTCGTGCTGCCATGATCGGGGTGGAGTGGTTCGCTTGGTTATCCTTTTCAAGGTCCACTCAGAGGTCCTTTCTTGGGGTCCCGTATTTGAAGGCCCTGGTTGTGGGATCGGTACCACTATCGGGTCGGTGGGCGGGAGGCGAACCAGTGCGCCGTAAATGAGTGGGTTGTAAAACCTCTCTGGTGTCTGAATGGTTTTCCCGATTATTTTCTTTTTGTTCTTCTTTACCACCGGGTTCACCCACGGTCTGGGAACCATTCTCCGGAGTGGGAATCCAGTCCTTCCCAGTCCCCATTCCAAATCCTCCGTATCTACTCCGATATCTGGCCTAGTTCGAGCAACAAAAAAAAACACACCCAAAAAAAAAGGTGATGATAAAAAAAAATATCACAAAAAAATATTATTTCATCAAAAAAAAAACATTTCTTTCCACGGTCACTGTTCATCGCGATCCACCCACGTAACGCTGGGGATGTTACAGCATATATAATTTTTTTTTTTTTTTCAACTTGCGATATGTAGCAATCACGAAAAGCTGGCCAAAGCGCTAGTTGATTGGACCCCTGTTGCGCTGTCCGTAGTAGAGAATAATAATCAGTATTATTATGTATTTAAATTTAGATAGTCATACTTTATTGATTTCTAACCAAATTAATAAACCACACCTGCATTTTTTTTCTTGAATCTAAACAACAAGAGGAAAAAAAAGAATCCTTATAAGAATTATTTTTCTGTAATTTTTTTTTTCTGTATTGTCTAAGTGCCTTCACATATATTTTCTTTTTTTTACCCCCCTAAGTTCAACTAGTTTCGTACATTCAGTCTAAAACGATATTCAATCATGGTGTACACGCAATTATTTCTTCGTGTTTCATAATATATCAATACGTCATTAATTTCATCTTTTTTTCTTTCATCGTCCTCTTTACGATATCAATTTCAGATGAGGTGAGATCCGATTGAATTTTTTAATTATAACTTGAATCATAACTTCCAACTTCATTCTTTTTTATTTAGATATTATTCGTGCCAATTTGAAAAGATGACCTATTCGCCATGTAATGTGAGTATGTAAGTAGGTAAAAAATACATTCTGCGCTAGCACCAAACAATTCATCATCAATTTCATTATTATTATTATCATGATTTTCTTGTTTTGTAATTAAATTTGAGTGAAGCGAGTTGGTCGAAAGAAGCCATTGATGCTGAATTGTTTGGTGCAAGCACAGGGTATGGTAGCGTAGATTACGAACTTTTATTCATTTTTTTATTCATTTAATATTCATTCAATGTTAGTCTGTAGAAGTGCAAATATAGTAAGTATAGTAAGTCGCGAGAACGCGTTCCAGTAACACTATAAAGCTTAAGCCACGCCGCCACCTTGCCCTCTGCCGCCTCGGCCCCGGTTACCACCCAGTCCTCCGTTGCCACCTCGTCCTCTGTGAACACCTTGACCCTGTCCGTTTCCCTGTCTGTTGGGATAGCGTCGTTGATAGGGCAGAGGGGGGTTTGCCAGGATACGGATAAGTGATGCGGTATTCTCTTGCTCCTCGAGCAGAGTACGGCGTCGGCCACGTCCCGCACGCTGGTGACGTGCTCCTCGGTACCCTGAATGGATTCGAATGACATAGTTGTGGCAATCAATATTTCAGTAAAGTCAACAGGTACGATGTAAATAAGAATTCGAGTATGCAACATTTCAACCGTACCATTGTTTCCCGGACCTGCAACGTTGTCTACGGGCGCCGCGACACCGTCGGCATTGGGCGGGGGCGGCGGAACTTGATCTGCATTGGGCGAGGGCGGCGGAACTTGATCTGCATTGGGCGGGGGCGGCGGAACTTGATCTGCAAGAACTGCAACCACACATAATCTTTTCAGTGAAATACTAAAAATCACCTATTCAAGGCTAAGCCAATACGCTCGGTGTTACAACATATTTTAGACATACAAAATAAAAAAATGAAATTTCCAACTTGCGAAAGGCAAGTTGTAGAAACCAGATCCAAGACATTCACGATATTATTATTCAATCTTTTTAAGGGGGTGCTCTACTCGATTTTTACCACGAAAATTATTTTCTCGAATATCTTCTGAACGGAGCTTCCAAACGGACTGTCCTTTCGGAATCCGATGATTCATCAGCGCCAGATTCGATTAAACTGATAAGAGTAATCGAAATTGAAAAAAAAAATGATTTGTTATACATCGTGAGAGGTGAGCGCGTCACCTATTTCCATTGATAGCTAAGTCTACGCGCCTCAATCGCAAAAAACAGCTTCTTGGCGGATTGCCGCGTGCGATGCCGAACACAAATATACCAAAACATCGTGGTTTTGTGCAAAAACAAAGACGTGGTTTGTGTCCTACGAACATGTGTCCATTTGGCGATAGTCAAACAGCTGGGATCATGGTGGGTGATGATGAATCACGGACGGCAAAGAGTTTTCGGCAGCGGCCGAAAGATGGCGTCCTCCGCGTATCCCTAGGACCGCGTCGGTAAGTACGCTGTCCGCCTAGTGTCGGACTGATCTCACCGATCCAGCGATCGAAGCAGCCGGCTGTCAGTGACAGAAGCACGTGGGATGTGCCTAATTGTTTCGGAATTTCCAAAGAATGTTGCTATGATCAATAATAGTAATAGTAATAATCCGGACTTGCCATGGGAGCCCTGCTTAACCTGCCGCCACCACATATCACGATATTAGAGGAGGCCTGGAGGGCGGCACTACGCCTATGGTACCTGGGACTCTGGAGAAGAACGGGCGTGGGACACACGGTGGTACTCCGGGAGGTGGGGGTGCCCTTGGCTACCCTGGCTCAAGGGGGGGACCGGTGTCCCAACAGATACCTATTCGGCCGCAACTTCAAGGTGGCATACCCTGACAGAGAGTCCTGGGAAGCAGACCGGGACAGGATTCTCTCGCCACAAGGACTCGTCTGGTACACAGACGGCTCCAAAACGAACACTGGGACTGGGGCCGGCATCTGGTGTGAGGGACCCAGGGAGAGCACCTCGCTAGCCCTGGGGACCACGGCCACAGTCCTACAAGCTGAGGTGTTTGCCATAGAGGCCTGCGTCAGATCCATTCTGGCGAAGGGCCACAGTGGCAAGCACATCTACATCTGCAGCGACAGCCGCGCCGCACTCAGCTCCTTGGATGCCTGCGTCATAAAATCCGGGCTGGTGTGGGGCTGCGTCGAACTTCTGACAAGGCTAGCGCGTGTGAACCACGTCAAGCTGCTCTGGGTGCCGGGACACAGCGGCATCCGGGGCAACGAGCTAGCGCACAACTTGGCCAGGGAGGGAGCCTCCCGTAGAGAATGCGACGAGGGTTGCCTAACAGGCATAACTACAGGGCACATAAAATGCCTATCCAAGGAACGGGCGGAGGGTCGCTTCGTCGACCTCTGGACCAACACACCAGGCATGGCTCACACCAGGGCCCTCTTCCGAGGGCCATCCCACCAGTTGGGGTCCACGCTCACGAAGATGAACAGGACGGATTTGAGGACTATTATAGGACTCATCACCGGTCACTGGTACACAGGCAAGCACCTCGTACACCTGGGGCTCAGAGCAGGGTCCCTTTGCACGAGATGCGGGAAGGAGCAAGAGACTCCCCTTCACCTGATCGCGCGGTGCGACGGTCTCGTGGGCCCGCGGAGGCTGGCCCTGGGAACCGACTTCACCGGCGAGGAGAAAATAGAGGAGATGGGCGTGGGCAGGCTGCTTCGGTTCGCCAAACTGGCCGACCTCACGTCCTTCCCTACTACTTAGGGTGCCCATTAGGGCCCGGGCACAATGGTCCGTATGGACTGAGCGCCTGGTCACCCCAGATTAACAAAACAACAACAATAGTAATAATAATAATAATAATAATAATAGTAATAATTACAATAATAATAGTAATAATAATGATAATGATAATGATAATGATAATGCCAGTGACAATGGCAATGGCAATAACAGTGACACAGGCAATAACAGTGACAATGATAATAACAATACCAATGACAATGGCAATAACGATGGCAATGGCAATGGCAATGACAACGACAGTAATAATAATAATAATAATAATAATTAATATTAATCAATAATAATAATAATAATAATGATAATGATGATGATAATGATAATGATAATGATAATGATAATGATAATAATAATAACATTGCCATTGTTATTGCCATTGTCACTGTTATTGCTATTGTCACTGTTATTGCCATTGCCATTGTCATTGTTATTGCCATTGTCATTGTCACTGGCATCATCATTATCATTATCATTATCATTATCATTATCATTGTCATTGTCACTGGCATCATCATTATCATTATCATTATCATTATCATTATCATTATCATTATCATTATCATTATCATTATCATTATCATTATCATTATCATTATCATTCATTATCATTATCATTATCATTATCATTATCATTATCATTATCATTATCATTATCATTATCATTATCAGTATCATTATCATTATCATTATCATTATCATTATCATTATCATTATCATTATCATTATCATTATCATTATCATTATCATTATCATTATCATTATCATTATCATTATCATTATCATTATCATTATCATTATCATTATCATTATCGTTATCATTATCATTATCATTATCATTATCATTATCATTACAATTTCGGAAATAATAATCATAACAATTATTATAATAATTATTATTATTATTATCATTATCATTATCATTATCATTATCATTATCATTATCGTATCATTATCATTATCGTATCATTATCATTATCATTATCATTATCGTATCATTATCATTATCATTATCGTATCATTATCATTATCATTATCATTATCATTATCATTATCATTATCATTATCATTATCATTATCATTATCATTATCATTATCATTATCATTATCATTATCATTATCATTATCATTATCATTATCATTATCATTATCATTATCATTATCGTATCGTATCATTATCATTATCATTATCGTATCATTATCATTATCATTATCATTATCATTATCATTATCATTATCATTATCATTATCATTATCATTATCATTATCATTATCATTATCATTATCATTATCATTATCATTATCATTATTATTATTATTATTATTATTATTATTATTATTTTTTTTTTTTTTTTTTTTTTTTTTTTTAGAAGGGGGAAAATGCTTTATGCACCGTAAGGGGGGGAAAGGATACCCCCGCCTCGTGTGTCGGACTCGCCTCCGGCGTACCGACTAAAAACCCACCTCCTTGGCCGCTTGGAACCCCGGCCCGGGACCGCTTTCGCATTACTTCGGGCTGGGGATGGCCGTGATGCGCCTGCTTGGGCGCCCTCTTTTTTCCTGTCTATTTCCTTTTTTCTTTCCTGACCTACGTACTCAGTCCTCGAGGCAGTTGTCAGCCTTTTTTTGGCGCAGCACGGTCTCCACGTACGTGGATACTGCGCCCCATCGTTCCGGGTCCGTCAGCATTAGAGCGATTGCGGTGTCAGGCGTCAGTCGTCCAGATTCCTCGAGTCGGCTTCTCTCGTCGTTCCAGCGGGGACAGTCGAAAAAAGTGTGTTCCGCGTCGTCTCTCTCATGTCCGCAGTATTTGCAGATGGGTGTCGTGGTTTTCCCCATTGTATGCAGGTAGTGTCGGAAGTACCCGTGTCCAGTGAGGAACTGCGTCAGGTAGAAATTTGTTTCTCCGTGTTCTCTTTTTACCCAAGGTGTTAATCGTTCGAGTAGCCTGTGAGTCCACCTGCCCTTGGTGTCAGCAGTCCAGCGCTCCTGCCATTTCTCGATCGTTCGGTTTCTCTCCTGTTCAGCGGCTTCTGCTCTACCCACTTCGGGGGCTTGTTCATAGATCCTCTTTCGCTCGAGTGCGAGGAGGTCTATGGGGATTACGCGTGCTATGACAAGGATCGCAGCCTCGGACACCGTGCGGTAGGAGCACGCAATCCTGAGGGCCCCCCTCCGTTGCACTGCGGCCATGCGCTTCCTGTGCTTTTTCACATGCAGTGCTTCGGCCCAGATCTCTGCTCCGTACAGGAGGATGGAATGAGTCGTTGACATCAGGAGTCTTCGTTTCCCGGGCTTGGGTCCGCCCACGTTGGCCATGAGCCTGCTTAGGGCGGTTGTTCTCTCTGCGGCCTTGTTCGCTGCGCTCTCTATGTGGGCCCAGAAGGTGAGCTTCGTGTCGAGCGTAACCCCCAGGTACTTCGCGGTTGCCTTGGACGTGACTTCTTCCGTGTCCACCTTCATCGGTAGAATCGTAGGGATCCTCTTCCTCGTGAGCAGTACGATCTCCGTCTTTGCCAGGGCGAGCTGTAGACCATGCTCGCTCATCCACCCGTTCACTCGTCTCATGACCTGGTTAAGCCTGAGCTGGGCCAGTTCGGAGCTTCGTGCCACGATCACCGCTGCGATGTCGTCCGCGTAGCCAACCAGGAATGCCTCCTCCGGCATTTCCGCCCGTAGTAGGCCGTCGTACAGGGCGTTCCAGAAATCTGGCCCCAGTATCGACCCCTGTGCGACCCCGGCAGACAGTTGCCTGGTCTTCTGGCCTTCGTCTGTCTCGTACAGCAGGAGGCGGTCCCTGAGGTAGTCCTCCACCATCCGGGTGAGGTACGATGGGATTCTGAAGGTATGCTTGAGGGCCTTCAGGATGTCCACCCACTTTGCCGAGTTAAACGCGTTTTTCACGTCCAGTGTAGCGAGAAGCACTATCGGGCGCGCTCCGTGGCATATGGCTCTGGTCTTCTGGGCGGCTTCCACGACTTCCTGTATGGCTCCTATAGTGGAGCGCTTCTGGCGAAATCCGTGCTGCCTGTCAGAGAGGTCTCCTGCCTCCTGGATAGCGGCCAGAATTCTGGGTCTCAGCATTTGCTCGAGCAGCTTCCCTGCGGTGTCCAGCATGCTTAGCGGTCGGTATGCCGAAGGAGAGTTCGGGTCTCCTTTGCCTTTGCTGATGAGGACCAGTTTTGCTTTCTTCCAGCGGGTGCTGAAGACACCGGCCTGAAGACACGTGTTGTACATCTCCAAGAGGAGTTCTGGAAGTGTCTGTGCGGTCGCCTTGAGCGCCTCTGTCGGGATTCCGTCTGGGCCCGGGGCCTTTCTGGTCTTGAGGCGGGAAAT
The DNA here is from genome assembly GCA_018257835.1 of Euura lappo. Lineage (NCBI taxonomy): Eukaryota > Metazoa > Arthropoda > Insecta > Hymenoptera > Tenthredinidae > Euura > Euura lappo. The sequence continues at coordinate 38,362 of JAEUYN010000020.1, forward strand.
GGCTCTGTTCAGCTCTTCTCTGGTAAAAGCAGGAGCTTCGTCTGTAGCAGCTGCGTCGTTCGTCTCTTCCCTCGGTTGGTGCGACGGGAAGAGCCCGTGGATTATGGTGCTCATCGCGCGTGCGTCTAGTGATTCAGCTGGGCCGCGAGCGCCTAGTTTTTTAGTGACGATTCGATATCCCAGTCCCCAGGGGTCCGTGTCGATCTCGGTACACAGTTTTTTCCAGCAGTGGTCTTTGCTCCTCTTGATCGCGTCTCGAAGGGCCTTTTTTGCCGCCTTGTGCTCCGCTAATAAGGCGGTGGCCTCGTCTCTGTTGCGGGAGCGTTGTGCTTTTCGTCTGGCTCGGAGGCAGAGTCTCCTTAGCTCAGCGATCTCCTCAGTCCACCAGTACGCAGGGGTTCTTCCGGTTCTCCGTTTTGTTCGCGGCATCGAGGCGTCGCAGGCTTTCTTTATTTGGCTCATAGTGGCATCTACCAGGGCTTCTGCCCTCTCTCGTTCACCTGGATCCCTGGAGGGTCCGGAGGAGTTGGCTTGGCCGTTTCGGAGGGCCTCGTCGAACTTTGCCCTGTTCATTTTTTCGGCGTTCCAGCGAGGTGTGCGGTCGGTGGCCGTTTTCCTTGCGGTTCGCTCCCTGATGTCCAGAACAATATACTGATGGTCGCTGCCCGTGTATTCTTCGGTCACCTTCCAATCCTCGACTTTCGCCGCTGTCGACTCCGTCGCCAGAGTGACGTCTGGGATTGAGTTGCCCCATCCAGGTCTTCTGTACGTGGGTGTTGTGCCCGTGTTTAGCACCACCAGGTTCCGTCTGGCCGCCATCTCCAGGAGCAGGCGCCCTCTGGGGTTGGTTTGGGGCATGCCCCATTCTGTTGCTCTGGCGTTGAAGTCGCCCGCGACGATCTTCTCGTTTGGCAAATCCGTGAGTGCGTCCTCGAGCGCTTCCAGCTTAGTGCGGTACTCGTCCGCGCTGCAGTTAGGAGAGAGGTAGGCACTCAGGTAGGTGACACCGCCTACCTTGGCCCAGACGTAGTCCTCTCCGGCGCCATTTCCTTCTATCCGGGCCGTTTGGCCGTTCGGGACCCATATGGCAGTTGTGTTCGCGGCGTTTTTGAACCAGGCCGGTCCGTCTCTATCTCGATACGGCTCATTTATGATCACGACGTCTACCTCCAGTTCGGAGATGATTTGTGTCATGAGCTCATGAGCTGTTCTACTCCGGTTCATGTTTGCCTGCAGGATCTTCGTCATCCTTGGAGCTTTTTCTTTTTCAGAGCTAGGGCGTCTCTGAAGTTTCGACAGGCGCCCGACCCCGGGATGTGGTTCGTCGGTTCCCCGTCCTTTCGGTCTATGCAGAGTGGACATCGGGGGTCTGAGTTGCACGCCGCTGCCTTGTGACTATTATGCCCGCATTTCCAGCAGCAGTCGCTTCTGTCAGGGCCCTTGCATTCTCGCCTCGTGTGTCCGTAGCCAAGGCATCGGTAGCAGCGTTGGACGTCCGCCCTGCGTCGGACGCGGCAAGATACCCAGCCAATCTTGATCCGGGCTTTTTCGACCAGTTTCAGTGCCAGGGCTTCGTTCACCTCTGTTACGGCCATTCGTTGCTCTCGTGCGTTCGGCTTGAAGAGGATCACCTTGATGTCCTCTTCTGATTCGCTGCCCGCCTCGCGTCTGATGGCCTCCTCGACTTCTTCCCGGGTGGTGTAGCTGTCCAGGTCCAGGATTTCGAGCTTTAGTCGTGGCGTTAGGCCTCGTACGACACCCGACTGGCCAAGGGCATTCTGGATGACTCCCTGCAGCGCATTTCGGTCCTTGCACTGTTCTAGCTCGAGCAGGACGCCGCCGTCACGTGTTTTCCTGATTAGTCGTACCTCTGTCTCGGATTCCTCGGGGCGTACGTGCTTGCGAATAGTGCCCAGCACTTCAGCGAAAGACTTTCCCGGGGCCGGCTGGATAAGTAAGGCGTTTCTTCTCGCCTTGGGGCGTCGTTGCCTCGGCTTCTTCGGGTGTTCCGTAGCCTTTGGGTTTTTGTCTCGGGGCTTTGAGGGCGTTGCAGTGCCAGTGCTCTTCTTTCTGCGGGGCTTGGCGGTGTCCCACTCTTCCTGAGCCTCCGGCGGAGGTCCTTTCCTTCTTTTCATGTCTTCCTTTGTCTCTGGGCTAGAGATGGCAGTCCTGGAGCGCTTTCTTGCTGATCCCGGTTGGGGTGTCGCTGTCGCGGTTCGCAGGATCACCTTGGCCTTTAGGCACTGTGAGGCTCTCTCGCGTACCGCCCTGCTCTCGCGGAGAACGTCTAGGCATTCCTCCAGTTCTTGGAGTCCGTTCTTAATGTCCATGCTAACGTTCTTCTGTTTGGCCGTGGCCTGCCGCATCGTTTTCAGGACTTGGCTCATGACAGCCACTTGTGTCTCCTCGGTTTTTTCAGCTTGAGTGATCTGATGTTCTAGTTCGGCAAGGTCAGCGTCTTTGCCGTTGTCCGTCGTTGTTTTGATAATGTGCGATTGGCCTCCCCCAAAATCCATGGGGCCTGCACCGACCACCGGGGCTGCCACCCGGTCGGAGTCGGAGGTGAGATTTTCCCTACTGGGTGTGCTCACTTGGGGTATATTGTTTGTTTGATCGCCCATAGTTCATAGTTGGTTTTTCGTTCGGGGTTCCTTCCCCTAGTGTTTTGGCTCGCGGGGGCTATTTTATTTCACCCCTACCCTCTGCTCGTGTCACCACTCACAGCGGGCATTCCTCTATCCACCACCCGAGGACGCGCCACGTATGGGTTTTCACCTCCCACTGTGGATTATTATTATTATTATTATTATTATTATTATTATTATTATTATTATTATTATTATTATTATTATTATTATTATTATTATTATTGTTATTATTATTATTATTATTATTATTATTATTATTATTATTATTATTATTATTATTATTATTATTATTATTATTATTATTATTATTATTATTATTATTATTATTATTATTATTATTATTATTATTATTATTATTATTATTATTATTATTATTATTATTATTATTATTATTACTATTACTATTACTATTGTGGAGAGTAGTGATGAAGATGAAGGAGAATCGACCGAGGGCGAAAGTGGTGAAAGGGACGAAGAGAGAGATCGGGACGCTAAGGAGGCCGAGGGGTCGACCCCCTCCGAAGGCGTCACGTACTCGAGCATAGCGGCGAAGGAAGGCAGGAAGAGTAGGTCGTGGGCGGAGGAAGTCAACAGGACCGACGAAAGAGAGAGAGCAAGAAGAGAGAAAGAAGGAGAAAAGAGGGTGAAAGAGAATGAAAGATCCAGGATGGTTGAGAAAAGGGAAAATGAGGGAGACGAAATGTGGCAATGGGAGATGAGGGAGAGAAGAATAAGGGCCAGAAACCTGGTAATAAGAGGAATGGAAGCGGAGAAAGAGGAAGTGGAAAAGAGAGTGGGAAGGTGGCTGGAAAAAGAGCTAGGAAAGAAGGTAGAGGTGGAACGGACATGGATGACGAAAGACAAGCTGGTGTTCGTGCGACTAAAAAGGATAGAGGACGCCAATGAAATAGTGAAGCGTAAAGAAGAAATATGGGAGCGGTGGGAAATGTGGATAGAAAGAGACCGCACATTTAGAGAGAGAAGGACCAGGTGGACAGTAAGGAATCGGGCGGAGATAGCGAGACGAGGGGGAAAGAAAGTCATAGAGGAGGAAGAAAAAGTGAGCATAGACGGAACGTGGTGGATTTGGAAAGAGGAGACGGGGGAATGGCACACGGAAGAGACACAAGGGGAGAGCGATAAAGGAGATCCCCAAGGTGACAGGGAGGCAAGAGAGGCCCAATACAAGAGTAAGGACCTGGAGCGTGGAGGAATAATAAAAACCCGAGAGGAGGTGGTAAGGTGGAGAGAAGACCTGGAAAGAAGAAAGGATGAGATAAGGAAGGAAGAGGAACGACTAGCAGCAGAAGAAGAGAGAGTGAGTCTAGTTACCACAGCCGAGAACTCCGGGAAACTAATGGACCAGGGTGGGGCAAAGGGAGTTAAAACAGCAGAGGAGCAAGATAATAAAATAGAGGAGAAAGGCGAGAAGACAGGGGAGAAAGACAGAAAATCAGAGGAGAAAGAGAAAGATGCAGTGAAGAACGAGGGCCGAAGAAAGGGAGGAGAAATGAGTAGCGAACGGGGGATAAACGAGGGAGAGCCAATGAAGAAAGAAAGACAGAGGAGAGAAAATAAAGATGGCTGGAAAGGGAAAGAAACCACATCTACGGGGGAGCCAGAGACCCGACGAACAGAAGTGGGGGGACAAACGGAAAGGAAGACAGAGGACGTGGAGAGATGGAGAGAGGACCTGGAACGAAGGAAAGCTGAATTGAGGAAAGAGGAAGAAGAATTGGAAGAGGCAGAGAGGAAGATCCTAGCCACAACGAGTGAGGTGGTTAGGGGGAGGGAAGACACGGGAGGCAGGGAAATGGGATAGAAATGAAGTATGGAATGAAGTAAGAAAGTAGAGTATTAGATAAGGATGTACATACAAATAATAGATTAGTAATAAGCAAATATAGATGAAACATAATAAGAGAGAGAAGTGTAAAAGGAAATGTAAAACAGGCTGACGCCGGAAGGCAAGCCAAAGAGAATAAATACTACTACTACTATTACTATTACTATTACTATTACTATTACTATTACTATTACTATTACTATTACTATTACTATTACTATTACTATTACTATTACTATTGTTGATCATAGCAACATTCTTTGGAAATTCCGAAACAATTAGGCACATCCCACGTGCTTTTGTCACTGACAGCCGGCTGCTTCGATCGCTGGATCGGTGAGATCAGTCCGACACTAGGCGGACAGCGTACTTACCGACGCGGTCCTAGGGATACGCGGAGGACGCCATCTTTCGGCCGCTGCCGAAAACTCTTTGCCGTCCGTGATTCACCATCACCCACCATGATCCCAGCTGTTTGACTATCGCCAAATGGACACATGTTCGTAGGACACAAACCACGTCTTTGTTTTTGCACAAAACCACGATGTTTTGGTATATTTGTGTTCGGCATTGCACGCGGCAATCCGCCAAGAAGCTGTTTTTTGCGATTGAGGCGCGTAGACTTAGCTATCAATGGAAATAGGTGACGCGCTCACCTCTCACGATGTATAACAAATCATTTTTTTTTCAATTTCGATTACTCTCATCAGTTTAATCGAATCTGGCGCTGATGAATCATCGGATTCCGAAAGGACAGTCCGTTTGGAAGCTCCGTTCAGAAGATATTCGAGAAAATAATTTTCGTGGTAAAAATCGAGTAGAGCACCCCCTTAAAAAGATTGAATAATAATATCGTGAATGTCTTGGATCTGGTTTCTACAACTTGCCTTTCGCAAGTTGGAAATTTCATTTTTTTATTTCGTATGTCTAAAATATGTTGTAACACCGAGCGTATTGGCTTAGCCTTGAATAGGTGATTTTGAGTATTTCACTGAAAAGATTATGTGTGGTTGCAGTTCTTGCAGATCAAGTTCCGCCGCCCCCGCCCAATGCAGATCAAGTTCCGCCGCCCCCGCCCAATGCCGACGGTGTCGCGGCGCCCGTAGACAACGTTGCAGGTCCGGGAAACAATGGTACGGTTGAAATGTTGCATACTCGAATTCTTATTTACATCGTACCTGTTGACTTTACTGAAATATTGATTGCCACAACTATGTCATTCGAATCCATTCAGGGTACCGAGGAGCACGTCACCAGCGTGCGGGACGTGGCCGACGCCGTACTCTGCTCGAGGAGCAAGAGAATACCGCATCACTTATCCGTATCCTGGCAAACCCCCCTCTGCCCTATCAACGACGCTAGCCCAACAGACAGGGAAACGGACAGGGTCAAGGTGTTCACAGAGAACGAGGTGGCAACGGAAGACAGGGTGGTAACTGGGGCCGAGGCGGCAGAGGGCAAGGTGGCGGCATGGCTTAAGCCTTATAGTGTTACTGGAACGCGTTCTTCTACAGACTAACCACTTCTACAGACTAACATTAAATGAATATTAAATGAATAAAAAAATGAATAAAAGTTCGTAATCTACGCTACCATACCCTGTGCTTGCACCAAACAATTCAGCATCAATGGCTTCTTTCGACCAACTCGCTTCACTCAAATTTAATTACAAAACAAGAAAATCATAATAATGATAATAATGAAATTGATGATGAATTGTTTGGTGCTAGCACAGAATGTATTTTTTTTTACCAACTTACATACTTACATTACATGGCGAATATCCTAACGTTTATCCTAACTTTACAGTTGATCAAATTTAGTAAAATTTGATATAATTTATGTAGAATTTGATATTATTTATTGATTCATTGAATTTGGATGAATAGATTAGATTTACCTTCTCTGTTATTTAAAATTTAACTGATGTAATAGTTATCGGACGCTGAAACACCGAGTCACAGTTGCCGAGAACCTCTTCTTCGGTATTTTCCAATGAAGGTAGATTTAATAATTATTCAAAGAATTAACTTTCGATAAAAGTAATCCAGGAAAGACCTTATCAGTTTGTACACGACCGTGCGAAATTTGAAATTCGAATCTAACGCTCTCTCTCACTCAACGATGTGAGACGAGTCCGAATCAGTTGATCATTACCTTTGACCGCGAGTAGACGTACTAACTCGCCTACGCCAATACCTTTGCGGTCCGCCTCGAGTTCCCTACGACATCATGTACAATCAGTGATCTAGTTCAACGTGCCATACAAAGCATTGTTCAAATAAATATTAATCTGTGAACGATCATAAGGACTCTGATCTGCACTTTATTATCCTGCATATGTTCCTCAATCCTGCAACAACTACTACAGTCCACTACTAGCCTCAGCGAGTATTTCGGCACAGAAATTCGACTCGCTAACATCAGGTCCTTCGAGCCGGATTTGGTGACTAAAAACTCGATACAGTGACTGAAGACTCAGTAAAGTGCAGTGAGAATGTACGATTAACTAGGCGATTGAAGCGCGAGTGCAGTTTCGCTACAGAAAGACATTCGTGTTAAACTAAAGACCGTACAGTTGTAGAGAAATGAGCCACGCACACACGTTCGGTTTTCCCAAATACACCGGTCTCTGTTGAACATAACAACGGGCTCAGAAAAAAAAAAGGGATTATCAGTGTCGTGCAGAAAAGGTATTGTCCACGCAGTGTCCAGCACGCAGAACAGCGGTGCGATCATCTCGCGGGAAAAGTATTGGTCACTCATCCTAGCACGCAGACCAGCGTGGCTAGCGCGGTGCGGCAAAGGTATTGTCCAGTCAGCAGAGCACGCAGAACAGCGCGCGAGGACGGCAGAACTATTGTCCATACCAACGGGCACGCTGAACAGCGCTGCCTATCTCAACTGAGGAACTAAGGATCGGTACCGAGATACAAACGGCACGATTCAAAATTCAAACGCAAAATGTCAAATAATCAACATGATGGAGGAAACGTTACTATATCCTCGGATTCAGAATACACCGTCGATAACCTGATCCAGCAGCAGGCTGGACTGATACGCTCCATATCACGATGTATCGACAACCTGAAGAAAGCGGGCCAAGCCAAATGGACCCTACCTATGCTACGGGGTCGGATGATGACGCTTACCACGAACTGGGAAGGCTTCAGACGCAACCAGGCTCTTATCGAGCAGAACGCTACAGCAGAGGATCGACAATCGGACTACTTCAGCACGGAGACGTACGATCTCACCGAAGAAAGTTTTCTGGAGGCACAGGACTTCATAAATGAGAAGATAGCATCACTAGACCTTGCACCCATGATGCAAGCACCGGTAATTGTACCGCAACAACAGGTGATGCCCAACTCAACTATAAAGCTTCCGAGAATCGAGCTTCCCTCGTATACCGGAAATTATGCCGACTGGCAAAATTTCCACGATTTATTCGAATCCTTAGTACATAAGAACACGTCTCTTTCGCGGGTTCAAAAGTTACATTATTTGAAAAGCAGCTTAACAGGCGAGGCTGCGACGCTCCTAAAGAACCTTCAAGTTACAGACGCAAATTATACAACGGCATGGACTTCGGTCAAATCGCGGTATAACAATAAACGAGCGATTATTAATGCACATTTGCACGCATTTTACGGAATTCCAGCCGTGACCACTGACGTACTGGGTGGTCTGAAATCTCTTCGCGATACGACAGTTGAAGTTCGAACTGCACTGACGAATCTCGGGCAGCCGGTCGGTCAGTGGGACACCTGGATGGTGTTCTACGTGGTCCAAAAATTAGATAAACAATCGCGAACAGACTGGGAAACGAGTCTAGGTGATTCGATAGAATATCCTGCCTATGACACCCTTGAAAAGTTTCTTAACACGCGAATTCGAACACTAGAAGCTCTTGCCACTTCGTTTAACTTGAACGAAGGCTCGAAAAAGTCAGAATCTAAATTCACAAAACAAGGTTCTTTCGGATCAAAGTTTGTCAAGTCGCATCTCGCCTCATCAGGGTTCAAATGTTACGTTTGCGAACAAAATCATCCAATTTACACGTGTCCTCAGTTCCGCGGATACAGCGTAGCGCAGCGTGAAACGTTCGCTCATGAGAACAAACTATGTAATAATTGCCTGGTAAAAGGACACTTTGAGCGAGACTGCAAAAGTCAATATACGTGTAAGCAGTGTCAAAAACGGCACCATACCTTATTGCATGTGAGATCGAATGCGCCTGTGACGCAATTCTTGCTGGCGAACACGGAAAATTCTCAGGAGAACGTGAAAGAAACATCCACTACCTCACACACAGCGATAAGCACCTTAAGTGCGTATTCAAATCTAAATTCACAGTCAAAATCCGTAATACCGGAGTGGAAAATCATACTCGCTACAGCATGGATAACAGTCACTGCGGATTCTGGTCAATTCATTAGGGTGCGTGCCCTATTAGATCAAGGTTCAGAGTCGACATTCATATCTGAAGCACTCACACAAGCGTTACGACTTCCACGGCAGCGTGTACACGCGACCGTTCAGGGCTTAGGTGGAACAAAAACTAATACTATAAGAAGCAGTACTAGCTTTAAAATTGAACCGTGCCACGGACGCGGACCTGTGATTCCTGCCACTGCCATGGTCTTACAGAAGATCACATCCTATGTCCCAAAACGAATTCCACAGCTCGAAGAGTACGAGCATCTAAAGAACTTAGAATTTGCTGATCCGTTTCCATACGAAAATCATTCGATCGAAGTGTTAATCGGTGCTGATCTCTACGGCACAATTTTGCGCAACGGGCTATGTCAGGGACCTCCCGGTTCCCCTACCGCGCAACTTACTATTTTCGGGTGGGTACTTTCTGGCCCTGCGTCCTTCTCTGCCGCTTCTATTGCAACGTTACATGTGCACCACTGTGCAAACGTGGACGAAGTGAGCCACGCGCTTCGTCAGTTCTGGGAGATCGAGGAACTCCCTCCAGCAAAGTATCCAACGGCTGACGAACAGCAATGCGACGACCATTTCGCGTCGACCCATTCGCGCGCTGATGACCGAAAATACGTGTTACGGCTTCCATTCAAAAGGCCACCTCCGATCGACATCGGTGATACCAAACAAATCGCAATGGCGTGCTACTCACGTCTCGAGAAGCGACTCCGATCAAATCCAGAGCAAGCCAAGGCGTACGATGATTTTTTAACCGAATACGAAGCTCTCGGTCACATGAGGCTTGTCAAAGAAACTCCCAACGCGGATACTCAATATGTTTATCTTCCGCACCATCCAGTGGTCAGGGAAGACAGCAGCACAACGCGCCTCCGGGTAGTTTTCAATGCATCGTGCGCATCTAGCAACGGCACCTCATTGAACAGTCACATGTTTACGGGACCGAAATTACAGGCTGATATACGAACAGTAATCCTCAACTGGCGTATGCCTCGGTACGTTTTCACCGCGGACATCGCAAAAATGTACCGCCAGATATGGATCGATCCTCGGGATCAATCGTATCAATGCATACTCTGGCGGTCACCAAGTTCAAAGCAAATAGAAACATATAAACTTACGACTGTAACTTACGGAACCATCTCAGCTCCATATCTTGCTATGCGAGTGCTCAAGCAACTCGTACAAGACGACGGCGCACGATTCCCACTCGCGGTACCAGTGTTGTCAAACAACATATACGTAGATGACGTCATGTTCGGGGCTGACAACAAAGACATTGCGCTCGAAACGCGTAATCAAGTATCGCAGCTTTTAACGTCCGCGGGATTCGTGCTAAGAAAATGGGCGAGCAACTCTCCTGAACTCCTAGCCGATATTTCAAAGGAGGATCACGGACTCGCTATAGACCACCCATTGCAGGAGGACGACAGTCTTAAGGTATTGGGTGTACTATGGAATCCGTTAGACGATACATTCCGCGTTAAAATCACGGCCAGTCCGCTTACGGTCATCACCAAGCGACTAGTACTTGCAGTTACAGCAAAAGCGTTCGATCCACTTGGGTGGGTAGCACCGGTGATAATTCGCGCCAAGATTTTAATGCAATACCTCTGGACGTTGAAAGCCGACTGGGACGAACCGCTCCCACCCGACGCTCTAGCGCGATGGGAATCTTACTATTCGCAATTACCACTACTAGAAAATCTCCAGCTACCTCGATGGACTGGTTACAGCGGGTTCACCGGACAGTGTGAACTCCATGGGTTTGCTGACGCTTCAAGTCAGGCCTATGCCGCGGTAGTTTATGTACGCATCATCGCAGATTCAGGCGAACTCAGAACCACTCTTCTGATCAGTAAATCTAAGGTAGCTCCTCTTAAAACTGTCAGTATTCCAAGACTTGAATTATGCGCCGCGACCTTGTTATCTCGCCTAATTGAATACGCCCAACTTTCGATGCACTTAGTCGACATTCCTACTTATTGTTGGACTGACTCTACGGTCACATTAGGCTGGATCCGCAAGCATCCATCCACATGGAAAGTATTCATCGCCAATCGCGTGGCGGAAATTCACACGCGCGTACCAAACGCATCCTGGAAACATGTTCCAACCGAGCAGAACCCTGCAGACTGCGCATCCAGGGGAATGTCCGCACCCGAATTCTTGCGCCACTCATTGTGGTTCTCGGGTCCTTCGTGGTTAAACGAACCTCAAGCCAACTGGCCTGATCAAACGTTTTTGAACGATTTTTCTACAAACTTGGAAATTAAATCCAAGGTCCAAGCTCACCACGAAAAGCTTAAAACCGATTGGGAGCTCGCATATCGCTGCTCATCTTGGGCTAAACTTCTGCGAGTTACCGCGTATCTATTTCGATTCGTAAATAATGTGCGAACGCGAATCGCGAATCGAAACCGCGGCGAATCTCCCGACTCCAACAACGACGCTTCACTCCGAGCGGAAGAGCTGAGACACGCAACGCATTTCTGGATTAAATCCATCCAAAAAGACGCATTTCGTCCGGAAATTGCTGCGCTTACCGCGAAAACCGTACTCCCAAGCAGTAGTCCTTTAACGCGATTGGATCCCCGTCTCGACGAGTTCGGCATAATTCGCGTTGGCGGGCGGTTACACCAGTCTGCCCTTCCGTACGGGACTAAACATCCGGTTATCTTACCGAAACATAACCTTTCCGACCTCATAGTTGCCCAAATCCATGCGAACACGTTGCACGGAGGAACGCAACTCACCCTGCGCGTCTTGAGGCAGCAGTATTGGATACTCGGGGCCAGAAACGTAGTGAAATCTGTCATTCACAATTGCGTCAAATGCGCTCGTCACAAAGGAATGACGGGTCAGCAATTTCTCGCGAACCTACCCGACTTCCGAGTTACTCCCTCTAGACCCTTTTCCCACACCGGGATCGACTATGCAGGTCCACTCCTTGTACGAGCTACGGCTGGCAGAGGTCACAGGTCCCATAAGGCTTACGTAGCATTATTTGTGTGCCTTGCGACTCGAGCAATACACATAGAGCTAGTTAGTGATTACTCGACTGACACCTTTTTGGCAGCCTTATATCGATTTGTCTCTAGACGAGGAATACCCTCGGACTTGTATAGTGATAACGGTACCAATTTTCAAGGTGCTGAGAAGGAATTAGCTTTAGCCATTAGGAACGCAACCACAGACCCAGACGTACGAAATCGCATCGCCTCTGATGGCATTTCATGGCACTTCATCTCGCCAGCTTCACCCCATTTTGGGGGTATCTGGGAAGCAGGAGTCAAAAGCGTTAAGCACCATTTGCGCAGAGTTTTAGGTTCGTGCACGCCAACAGCGGAGGAGATGATAACTCTGTTGTGCCAAATTGAGGCTTGTCTCAATTCGAGGCCTATCGCTCCATTGCGAGACGATGTTGAGTCCTTCGACGCTTTAACTCCGGGTCACTTCCTGATCGGAACGTCCATGAAAACCGTTCCTCAGCCTTCTCTGTTGGACGTGAACGAAAATCGACTGTCCAGGTGGCAGCTAGTCCGTAAGATGGTTGAGCAGTTTTGGCGAGAGTGGAAAAATGAATATTTACACTCATTACAGCAACGATTCAAGTGGAAAACCCGGCAAATCAACTTGAAGCCCGGCGAATTGGTACTTATAAAAAATGACAACCTTCCTCCATCCAAGTGGCAGTTGGGAAGGGTTGTCGAGTGTCACTATGGAAAAGATAAGCTAGTTAGAGTAGTAACGGTCAAAACTGCTCAATCCCAATACACTAGACCTATTACAAAAATTTGTAAACTACCAATTAAGAGCAGCGAATAATGTACAACAAATCAGATGAAGTCACATATCTTTCGTCTTGCTTCACAACACGAGGCGGGCGGTAATGTACACGACCGTGCGAAATTTGAAATTCGAATCTAACGCTCTCTCTCACTCAACGATGTGAGACGAGTCCGAATCAGTTGATCATTACCTTTGACCGCGAGTAGACGTACTAACTCGCCTACGCCAATACCTTTGCGGTCCGCCTCGAGTTCCCTACGACATCATGTACAATCAGTGATCTAGTTCAACGTGCCATACAAAGCATTGTTCAAATAAATATTAATCTGTGAACGATCATAAGGACTCTGATCTGCACTTTATTATCCTGCATATGTTCCTCAATCCTGCAACAACTACTACAGTCCACTACTAGCCTCAGCGAGTATTTCGGCACAGAAATTCGACTCGCTAACACAGTTAAAATAAATTACTCGGTAGTTGTACCTGATTTCAAACCTTTTATAGGAAGAATTTTTTGTACTACAAATTATAGTTTGATTGAAAAAGAAGCTATAATCTAACAATTTGTTGGTTACATGTAAAAATATATAAATGAAAGATCCAAGATTATGAACTCTAAAATAAATAAATCATTAAGTCCCTGACATGTAGCCGACCGAGAGATAATAAGAGTTAACCGTGGCCGCATAGCCCCGTAGAGCTCCCGTTTGGGTAAATAGACTAGGCGAGTCTCACGCATCGTATTAAACATCTTTTCAAAACGTACTTGGCGCGAGATACCGTGTCTCTCGACTCTGTAGTGCGAAACCAATCAAGGTTTTTCTGAAAGTTGATATTCACAACTGAATAGGTTAGCGAGCTAATGCTAAAATACCCATACTTGAAATACTGTGACGATGAGGTCAGCGAAGGTGAAAATTCTCCAATGAATTAACTATTAATAATTAAATTATCAAGTGGCTATTCGCACTGCCGCGTGAACGTAAGCGGTTCACGCAAGGTTCACGCAAGGTTCACTCCAACGAAAAGTATATAGTAATAATATACTCATGCGCCTAATTTTGGCTTGAATTAGTTTACAACTGCATAACTTTGGCTATAGGGATAGTTTTTCGTCACCCCGGACTCGTGCGCGAAGCGCACGGGGCCGGCAACACAAAATACTTCGGAAAAAGACGTACGCGTGACTCTTGGAGTGGAGTTGGAGTGAACCTTGCGTGAACCACTTACGTTCACGCGGCAGTGCAAATAGCAACAGTGTATAAATTATGTAAGCGATTAATAATACTAAAGCTTTGCCGTCAGTCCAACAAGTTAGCCATCCTAACCTGAAAATTGAAATATAGCGCCGAATACGTGAATTCAGATCAAAATTTAATTTTCCCCTCACTTTTTGGGTAATGATTCTCATAGCGCATCATTCTCATATCACAATATTGCGTGGCGATAGTGAGCGCGATAAAATATGTTCGATCGATAAACGACGAGCTGTCATCTGTAGCAGCCGAGATCCCTGGCAGCAGAGCTGAGATGCTCTCACGGCAATCTCACGGCAACCAATCACAACCGACTTGGCCGCCATAGACTGTGTTGTATGTTCCCAGACGACCTAGACCGGCGGACTCTCTTAGTTTGGTTGCCCACGTAACTTGCCTATGAATCAACCGACTCTCTACATCATTATATAGTCAGAATTTAGAAATCTGAACAGGGAGATGACGATATTCTGAGGATAATTTTGAGAATTAAATCGATCGCATAGTTCATATCTCAGCTCTCGGTGCACCTACAGCATTGAAATTGGGCTCAAATGAAAGGTAAAAAATAATCCATGCTAAAATAAATCATTGAATCCCTGATATATTGCCGATTGAGAGATAATGGGAGTTAACGCCAGCCGTATAGCCCCGTAGAGCTCCCGTTCGGGTAAATAGACTCGGCGAGTCTACGCGCAGCGTTTGAAAAACTTTTTTTTTTCATGTACTTGGCGCGAGACTCTACCGAGTCTCTTGATAAGAGCCATCTCGCCCGGCCAGTTAATAGAAAGAAGCCAATTTGCTACAGGGTTAGAAAATAGCCAACTCGCGGAAACACAATGGAAATTTATACAAATTTGGTCGATTTGGCTTTTTTCAAACTGCACAGAAAACTTGTGTAGGCCATGCTTAAGTTCAGATGTCATACAAACGTCTGATTGTTGTTCGATTATTATTCAAATTCAACTTCACAATAGTACAATGATTTATGCTGTCGTGGTCACGAACTGGCCGTATAAATAGAGCTCAATTATGGCAAGCCTATTGATTGAACATAATATACGAAGATGATTGTAAAAGTCCGAATCATATATAACAGTAAAGTACGTGATCGGATGTTCGGATGTTCGGATGTTCCGATTTTCGGATTCGGATTTTTGTGAGATAGGAATGAATGAATGAAAAAATTAACATTTCAGTTGTTATATATGATTATTATTATTATTGTTGTTGTTATTATTATTAATATTATTATTGTTATTATTATTATTATTATTGTTATTATTATTATTATTATTGTTATTATTATTATTATTATTATTGTTGTTATTATTATTATTATTATTATTATTATTATTATTATTATTATTATTATTATTATTATTATTGTTTATATTATATTATTATTACATCATCATCATCATCATCATCATCATCATTATTAATATTATTATAAATAATTCGACTTGCCGGCTATAAATCCCGATGTTTCGTCACCTGACTGATATTTTTCGATATTATTATATAATTTTCGATATTATTATAAACAATTCGACTTGCGGGCTATGAATCCCGATGTTTCGTCACTTGACTGATATTTTTGGATATTATTATAAACAATTCGACTTGCCGGCTATAAATCCCGATGTTTCGTCACTTGATTGATATTTTTCGATATTATTATATGTTTTTCGATATTATTATATGTTTTTCGATATTATTATAAACAATTCGACTTGCGGGCTATGAATCCCGATGTTTCGTCACTTGACTGATATTTTTCGATATTATTATAAACAATTCGACTTCCCGGCTATAAATCGCGATGTTTCGTCACTTGACTGATATTTTTCGATATTATTATAAACGATTCGTCATGCCGGCTATAAATCCCGATGTTTCGTTACTTGACTGATAATTTACGATATTATTATAAACAATTCGACTTGCGGGCTATGAATCCCGATGTTCCGTTACTTGACTGACATTTCCACTATTATTATAAACAATTCGTCATGCCCACTACAAATGCCGATGTTTCGTTATTTTACTGACATTTTCCGCTATTATTATAAACAATTTGTCATGCCCACTACAAATGCCGATGTTTCGTTATTTTACTGACATTTTCCGCTATTATTATAAACAATTTCGATGTTTTGTTATTCGACTGATGCCACTATATGTTGGTGTCTATCGAGTATACATCATCCGAGAATCGTCGGTATTGTGATGATCAGCGTTGAGGTATAATCATGGTGAATACATATGTATACATATTTATTGAGCTGAATAGTTTCAAAGTGCGATGTGAGAAATAAGTCTACCGTCATTCAGTGACCATGGCCATGCAACATACGCGCGCAAAAGAATCTGAGGAACACCGAAATAATAGACTTGAGACCGCAGCAGCTTACAACAAAGAAAAAAGAAAATCTATAATAAACACCGATGATACAAGGGCGACGACGAGCTGCAGATAGAATGCAACAGACGCGTGCAAAAGAATCTGAGCAACAACGGGCTAACAGACTCAAGGCAGCTGCAACATACAAAAAAGAGAAGGTATCTATTAAGATTGCTGCATCGAATAAAAGAAAATATTCCGGCAAAGAACTATTAGTGTCATCCAGGACGAGAAAATTAAAATCTCATGGTCACATAGAACTCCGAGACGAAGCGTTGATAGTAAATTTAGACTTGGTGGAGGATGAAGTAGAATCACATTATTTAGGCGAAAGGAATCATCTATGCGAATTCTGTAGTGCAAGACATTTCATCTGTGAATTACCAAGCGATAAGAAGTACAACATCTGTTGTCACAAAGGTAAAGTAAGCATATCGGAAGATACATCTTATCCAGAATCAATTATACAGCTGATCAATGGGACGGATCTACGGAGTAAAAGTTTTCTACGAAATGCAAGAAGTTATAATAATTCATTGGCATTTGCAAGCTTTGGAGCTAAATTGGATTCGATCAAAGGGAGTCGGGGTCCATTTGTATTTCGTATATGTGGACAAACATATCATAACACGTATGCATTACACCCAGATGCCGATGAAGTCCGTAAATACGGACAGTTGTACATAATCGATAATGAAATTGCCACCAGAGTACGCATGCAGCATCCCGACAATGATGGTTGTTTGCCAGAGATTCTACGTGAATTGGATGACATTATACGAAAAATCAATCCATACGCGGAAGCTTTCAAAATGATGCATGAGATAGATAGATAGATAGATATTTTATTTTATCCATGGCAATGTTGGATAAGCTTGTGCTACATTTACAATGATATATGCAGCACCAGCAGAAAAGAAAATACATGGCCAATGTAGGCGAGAAAATAATACAAATAAAAAAAAAAAGCTTACAACTAGAGTGAAGAAAAATAAAGTAGAGAGTTGGAAAGAAATAAATAAAGAAAATAAAGAAAGAAAGAGCACTGCGTCTAACTCTTAATTCCCAGTTAGGCACTAAGCAGGGACCGCAACTACCTATCAAATTCGGTGGAGAAAAGATAGTGACTGAGTCGCGAGCGGAACACTGGAAGGGAGGGCGACCCACGGACCTCAGGGGGGAGAGACTCCCAGAAATAGGCGCCCGACACTGCAAAAGACCTTCTGTAGGCCTCAGTGGCAAAACGAGGGATGATAAAATCACCCCTCACACGTCTGCCAGAACCGGTAGCGGCAGGACGATCAACGAAAAAAGACCGAAGATAGCCGGGAGAGTTGGTACGTACGATACTGAAAAGCAGGGTGCCAAGAAAGTAGAGTCTACGGTCACGCGCGGATAGCCAGCGTAACTCACGACGGTAGGGGGTGATGTGCTCATCCCTCGCAACACCAAAGACAAAGCGGACACAGCAATTCAAGAGCCGTTGAAGCCTAGTGTTCAGCACCCCAGGAATATCATTATACACGATACAGCCATAATCAAACAGTGGAAAAATGAGAGCGGTGACTAGATAGCTGCGCAGAGCAAGCGGGAGCAAACGGCGAGAGGCAGATAGCTGACGGAGGGCGCAATGCACGCGGCTAGACACGGCGTCGATTTGCGGTACCCAAGATAATGTACTGTCAAAAAGAAGTCCAAGATTTCGAACTGAAGACGAGAACGGTATGGCGGCTCCATTCAGCGTAACAGGAGGGCAGGCAGAGAGGTCAAGCCTGGCAAGAAACGGAGAACTCCCGAGAATAATGGCCTGGGTCTTAGAAGCATTCAAGCTAAGCGAGTTAGCACAGGACCAGCGACTGACGGCCGCGACATCATGATTCAAACGCGAGATGGCATCGGGAATCTCGGAGACAGGGCACTGCAGATATATTTGAAGATCATCGGCGTAGAGCAGATGCTCCGAGTTCTGAAAAATTTGAGAAATGTCATTGATGAAGATGACGAACAGCAAAGGGCCTAACACAGAGCCTTGCGGGACCCCTTGGTCAAGCGGCAACCACGAGGACAGCTCTGCGTGCTGAGAGAAGCCGAGCGCTAGTAGTTTGGCCAGAAGAAAGGAGTGCGGAATGGAGTCAAAGGCTTTGCTGAAATCGAACAGAACAACAATGGTGACCAGACGATTATCAATTTCTCGGCGGACATCGTCGGCAAGCTTAAGCAGAGCAGTCTGAGTGCTGAGTCCTCTGCGGAAGCCAGACTGGCGGGGGTCAAGCAGAGAGCGGCTTTCGAGGAAGGTCATCATTTGGACCAGAACAATGCGCTCGAGCACCTTAGAGAGAATGCAGAGGTTCGCGATGGGGCGCATCTGCTGCAGCAAGGTCGGAGACTTGACTTTGGCCAAGGGAATTACACGAGCACGCTTCCAGGACTCTGGAAAAACACCGGAGCTGAGCGATTGGTTAAGAAGCAGCAGCAGATACGGAAAAATCGCAGGAAGAGAGTCCTTGACGTTCCGGAGCGAAAGATCATCGATACCGCGAGACTGTGAGGAGAAGTGGGAAATCGCACTAGAGAGGGCCGTGGGAGAGATGTTGCTGAAGTAGAATGAGGCGTCATCATAACGCAGTGGTGGCAGAGCACGGAAGAAAGCAGACACAGCCAAAGAGCTACCAGGGCGACGAGAAACAGCAGCAAAATGTGCATTCAGGTCATCGACCGAAAAACCCCCGCAATCAGACCTCTGTGAGGAGGCCAATCCAAGAGACCTAAGCTCGTTCCAAAGAGCACGGGGCCCCGCAGCAGCTGCAAGCCGGTCGGCATAAAAGACGGAGCGAGCCGAGGAGATGAGCTTGGAGAGCGCGTCGCGGGAGCAGCAATAAGAGAGAAGATCCACGCGGTTGCGGGAACGCCTGAACCGACGGTAGAGGGCATCCCTGATTCGCACCTGATCGTGAAGGTCGGGAGTAATCCAGGGCGGAGCAGATCGCTTAGGCATGAAGCTACGGGTCGGGGCTGACGCATCGAGCGCTGCGATCATGTTGCTGTGAAGGCAAGAGAGCAAGTCATCAACCGAAGCAGGAGCAAGAAAACAATCCCAACTCATTGAGTCAAGAGACTGAACAAGCGCGTCAGCAGAGAAGTTGCGGTAGGAGCGAGCAGTGATAAGTCGAGTCTCCGCGGGTGCAGGCAGGGCGAGACTCACAGAGATTAGGTCGTGGCCGGCGATGAACGGGGCCTCCGATTGCCCGTAGTTGACTACAGCATCACTGTCGCTCACGAAACAAAGGTCCAGTAAGGAGTCAGCTGTCGACGAATGGTGAGTAGGCGCGTAAGGCACCATATAAAGCGCACGCGTGAGGCAAAATGAGCGCACATTCTGAGCATCATAGGAGTCAGCTAGCTGGTTTGCATTGAAATCCCCAAGCACAACAGAAAATGAATATTCGCAGGAAAGAAGGTCAAAATCGGCCCCGAAAGCAGCCAGATTTGGTGTCTTAGGCGGGCGGTACACTACGGCCAAGAGAAACGGAGGTAAGCTGGGGGACTTGACTTCGGCGAGAAGATACTCTGGGTTTGCAGAGTAGAGAGACGGGGATGCGGCGAGAATTTTGCCACGCAAAGCGCTGCAGATGTAAACAGCTACACCACCACCGATTTTGCCAACACGATCGTTTCGAAGAATGGAGAAGCCAGGCAGAGCCACAGATGAGTCCAGGACCTCAGGGTGAAGCCAAGTCTCGCTCACGGCAATGAGGTGATAGGCAGAGGCAACGAAGTGAAACCGTAAGTAATCCAGGTGGCCGCGGATGGAATTGGCGTTGATATGACAAATATTGAGCGAAGAGCGCGAAGGTACGGAGGCGGTCGGCGTGGAGAGTCATTGTGACTGCAAGGTCGATGCGGTAGATATTCCCCTCAGTTGACCGCGAGAGGAGCCACGCGGGGCTCCGGAAAAACGCGCAGACGAGGCACCACGGCCAGCACCTCTCCCTCTGGCGGAGACAGAACGTGCGGCAGAGCCAGAATCGGCGTCAGATGGAGAAGCAGGAGGAGACTCGGCTTGAGATGGAGGAGGAAGAGAGACAGTCGTCACATACAACTGGGGGATCTCCGCGCGAAATAAGGATGTGGCTGAAGAGAGATGATAAAGCGGATAAAAATCGTTTTAACCTACCAACTTGTAACGAAGTGGCAATTGTGTTTGTTGCAGAAGATGGAGATCCTCCGGTACAGAGAGATGTATGCGTGTACTCTAAAGGGGGAGGTCCTATAAGTATTCCAAGTTTGAGTAAACACGTCGATCCTATGACATATCCTCTGATGTTTCCCTCTGGTGAAACAGGATGGTCGCCAAGGATAAAGCAAAACCACGGTAATCGTGAAATAACCGCGCTGCAATATTACAGCTACAAGTTGAGTGATAGAGGGGGATTTAATCCATGCCTGAACATGGGAAGACTGTCTCAACAGTACATTGTTGATATGTGGACAAAAGTTGAAAGTAATCGTCTATATTACATAAGAAATCAACAAAGCAAATTACGAGCCGAATTGTATAAAGGAGTCATTGATTATCTACATAACAAAGCCGGACAGGACAACGCAAGGATTGGCAAAATGGTGATATTACCATCTTCGTTCAGCGGTAGTCCGCGTGCCTTACAGCAAAGTTTTATCGATGCAATGACGCTATTGCAAAAATACGGAAAACCCGATTTATTCATAACAATTACCTGCAATCCGAAGTGGAAAGACATAGTCGAAAATTTGATGCCTGGTCAAACTGCTACGGATCGACCAGATCTTATAGCTAGGGTGTTTGAACTAAAAGTTTTCAAAAAAGAGGCCTACCACATGCTCATATGTTATTTTGGCTGGAAGAAGATAGTAAAATTAGGAACGCAGACGATGTTGACAGAATAGTATCTGCCGAGATACCAGACAAAACGAGACACCCGTTATTGCATGAAATAGTCCAACAATGTATGATTCATGGACCATGTGGTCACCAAAACGTGAATTCGCCCTGCATGGATAGTAAAACAAATCGATGTACCAAACGTTACCCCAAAGATTACATATCCGAAACCAACTATATGTCAACCGGGTATCCATTATATCGCAGACGAGACGACGGTAATGTGATCTGTGATACGATTAAAGGAGGGGTACATAGGTTTGCAGATAACAGAAGTGTTGTGCCCTATAACGCATATTTATTACTGAAATTTAATTGTCACGTCAACGTAGAAATATGTACAACGGTCCAATGTATAAAGTATCTATTCAAGTACTGTTATAAAGGGCATGATTGCGCGGTCGTCGAAATGAAGGATGCACAGGAAGAAAATAGCGTGAAATATGACGAGGTTGACGAATATATATCAACGCGATATGTGTGTCCACCCGAGGCAATGCATCGACTGTACCAATTTCCGATGAACGAGCAATCGCACGCTATATATAGGCTAGCTGTTCACGTAGAAAACGAACATACGTTATATTTTGAAGAGGGTCGCGAAAATGTAGCCGTAGACAACAATAAAGAATCAACGCTGCTTGCGTGGCTAAACCTTAATAAGATCGACGTGGAAGCGCGTAATTATTTGTACTGTGAAATTCCAACTCATTAGGGGGCGTCCACAAATTACGTGAGGCGTTTAGGGGGGGGAGGGGGTCGAGCCGAATCTCACCCAATCTCACGTGGGGGAGAGGGGGGGTCTCGGCTAATATCACGTAATTTATTGTTTATTCATAAATTATGTTTTTTTTATTAGAAATCCAACGCAATCAAGCAAAATACGCATTCTGAAAAATCTCACGTGAGATTTAAGGGGGGGGGGGGTCGAGCCAAATCTCACGAAATCTCACCGAGGGGGGAGGGGGGGTCGAAAAATCGCAAAAATCGTCTCACGTAATTTATGGACGCCCCCTTATGTGTTCAATAAGAAAAATACAGAGTGGACGAAACGAAAGAAATTTGTAAAACCTGTACTGAGCAGAATGTATTTCGTGAGTCCTCGCGAAACTGAGCGTTACTATTTAAGATTGTTGCTATTACATGTTCGGGGAGCACAATCATACGGTGAATTGCAAACTTTCGAAGGTACGACGTACTCATCGTTTTTTGAAGCAGCAGTAGCGCGAAAGTTAGTTAGTAATGATGAAGAATGGGACAAATGTTTAGCCGAAGGATCGAATCTCAAGTTTCCGAAAGAGATGTGTAGACTGTTTGCGTACATTTGTGTTTTCGGCATGCCCATCAATGCAAGTGAATTGTTTGAGAAATATAAACGTGAGATGGTTGATCGAAATGAATACAATGAAGAAAATGAACAAAAGGCGTTGCAAGTGATTAACGAAATACTCACATTTCATGGATTTACATTGCGAAATTTCAAATTGCCAGATTTAAAAGAAGATTACATATTTTTGAGCGATACAGACAATGACGAGGACATAACTGCTATTAATCAGACAGTAACAGCATTAGTTAACAGTTTAACGAAACATCAACGTAATGTTTATGCTGCAGTCATGAATGCTGTACGTGGTGAAAGCTCTGATAAGTGCATTTATGTGGACGGCCCTGGCGGCAGCGGAAAAAGTTATCTGCATAACACCATTATCACTACATTAAAAGGTATGGGCTTGATAGTGCTGTCCGTAGCATGGACTGGAATTGCAGCGAATTTGTTGAAAGGAGGGAGAACTGTACACTGAACCTTCAAACTCCCGTTACAGTTAAACGAATGCTCAACGTGTAATATCAAACCGAATTCTAGACAAGGGTTGCACATTCGAAATTCGAAAGCTATAATCTGGGATGAAATAACAATGGCCTCTCAGTATGCACTAGAGGCCGTTGATCGTATGTTGAGAGATATATGTAATTGTAACGAACCATTTGGTGGTAAAATAGTCATAGTTTCTGGTGATTTTAGGCAAACTTTACCAGTTGTGCGACATGGAAGTAGGACACAAATTCTAGAAGCGTGTGTTAAGAGAAGTGCCTTATGGAAACAATTCGTATACATGTCATTGAAGGGCAACATTCGTGTCTCTGATGGACAAACAGATTTCACACAATGGCTTCTGCGAGTTGCGATGGTGTTTTTGGCGATTCTTTTGAACGTAACAACGAAGTTACATGCATTCCTACGGAATTCCGTTCGAATGGTGATATCGTTCGAGAAATATTTGGAGAAAGTGTAGATCCACAAGACCCTTCGAATTATGGTAAGGTTATATTGGCTCCGACCAATGTCGATGTTATTGCCATAAACAACGAAATATTGTCAAAAATTAAAGGTGATGCAGCGGAATATCTGAGTGTCGACACAGGTAAAGATGAAGATAATACGAATATCGGTAATATACTTCCGATTGAATTCATGAATTCATTGACTCCCAATGGTCTTCCACCCCATAAGTTGATGTTGAAAGTAGGAAGTATCGTCATCCTGTTACGTAACCTAAATCTGTCACAAGGGCTATGTAATGGTACTAGACTGGTTGTAAAAAAGCTAAACCAGTATCTGATCTGTACTGAAATTATAAGTGGAAATTGCGTTGGCGAAACTGTACTGATACCACGAATAGATTTAACACCGAGCGAAGAAGATGTACCATTTAAGATGGTCAGAAGACAGTTTCCTGTGAGATTGGGCTGT
This sequence comes from Euura lappo, assembly GCA_018257835.1. Classification (NCBI taxonomy): domain Eukaryota; kingdom Metazoa; phylum Arthropoda; class Insecta; order Hymenoptera; family Tenthredinidae; genus Euura; species Euura lappo. The sequence continues at coordinate 62,439 of JAEUYN010000020.1, forward strand.
GCGATGACAATTAACAAGTCACAAGGTCAATCTTTCGATAGCGTTGGAGTCTATTTACCAAATCCCGTGTTTAGTCATGGTCAACTATATGTTGCTTTGTCCAGAGTTAAGTCGAAAAATAATTTGAAAGTCTTGCTGACAATGAAATCGACTGAAACATCAAATGGCAAAGTGTATACAAGAAATATTGTGTATAAGGAAATCTTTGGTGCTTCGTAAGCTAATAAACTGAGATCCATAGTATCCGTTGTGGTTTCAGAGAAGCAAATTCAAAAGTATATTCTGTTCGAAATGTGATATCCAAAATCACAGTGGAATGTTGAGTTTTATCGTACATTTGGTGACGAATCACTATTTTTTAATTATATTATATGTAGATTATACATATTGTACATGCAGTCTCGGGGCATTGTTATGGACTACGATACCAGGAATCTGTTGGTAATAACAAATTTTAGTTGCTTCAATTCGTCGTGAGCGCTACTTAGCTGCCTAATCTGGACACAAGCGCTGCGTGTAATCAGCTGCTGTCTCATCACGACATAAGCGCTATATAATATGTTCAGCTGCGGATGCCTCACGTGGGTATAAATGCGCTACATGAGATGACAACTTAGGTGTATGTATGTGTGAGCGTATGTGTTTGAATAACACGTGTATGTGTGTGTACGGAGATGGGCACAGGGTGCCTTCGCGTTAAAAATTGTAGTATATTGTAATATTTACCGATGTTATTGATCGATGCTTGTTCTCCGATATGTAATCCCGTTAGTTTACTTATTGTTAATGGTCGCGTATTAGGCTTATTCAGCGCGAATTCGTTCCCAAAAAGTTTTGTTTTCCTCATTTGCTTCATTTAACGCAACACCGATAAGATTTGCATATCTGCGAGGGAATTCTTATTACGGAAATTCATCGTTGGAATTCTGCCTGTGGATCACTTTTGGTAGGTGTCCCTGAAGCTTTGTATTAGCAGTTGCACTGCTTCTCGAGAGCGTAACTCTATTATCCTACTAGCCGGTTACCTACGGTGAAGTTTTATTTTCTAGGCCTGGATTCTACACTAATAGCCAGGTTGGAAGGATGCCTGTCGTTCGACGCCTGAATGAGTCGAAGAAATACGAAGAATCGAATATCATCGAAAACGAAATGAAAATTGGATTTGATTCAAATTCGAAGTCAATATTTTCGGGACATCACCTAACAAACGAATTCGCAGTTGCATCTCTTACAAAGTTACGGCCGGAAAACGACACAGCGTAATTCTGCTATCTACACGATGGTCACTCAGGGGAACGTCTTATTTTTCAAGACTGCAGTCTGCGCTAACAGGGTCGATACAATGTCATCCCATCATTTGATGTTTCGCCAAATCAGAGACGTAGGGAGAATTAATTATCATCGAAAGAGATATGTAGACTCGAATTGAAATATGAAGACAACATTTTTGGCATACTAACTTACTAAGTCTGCGAGTTTGATATAATCAGCTTGGACTGATTGATTGTTTCAGTTTGGTGTAAACAAGTATACATGCAGAAGAGAGTGGCGTTAGGTTCAGTATTGGGTTCGAATAGTTGCAACTATTCTTCGCCTATGCCTGAGAAGTCTCTTTTTGCCTCATTTGCATCTATGACGTCGTAACCAAGTATTGGAAACTGCTAGACCCTGCCAAGCTTGTGGACTCCTTTAGTCTCCGTGGCTCCGAGATACTGTGTTTCAACTTTCACATCAAGTGAAGAAGGGGGGGGGGGGGATACTTTATCGTGACAGTTTTGTGTGTGCGATAAATTTAGAATTATAACTTCTGAGAACATTCCGTAGTGTATAATAACCTCGCGGACACTCTGACAACAGTTGACGGCATTAGTAGAGATTATGCACTACACTTCGATTTTTGTGGTCATTCAGATAATTGTTCAACACTAGCTGATTTTCTCATCTGACTTTTGATAACTAATTTGTGTATAACGTTTGTTGAATAATGTTGACTATCAATAACATAGATGATTATTCAAATGTTAAATTGACTACCTCACGGGAACGAATTCTTTTCGAAGTCGGTTGATTCGCAAAAGATTGACACGCGTTAAGGGGAGGCTCTACTCGATTATGACCGACTTACCGACATAAATGGGCGCGTCGCTTATTTCGATGAAAATTGAAGTCTACGGGCCTAAATCGCAAAAAAGGGCTCTGTCGCGGATCGCTACGTGCAATTCCGAACCTAAATATGTCAAAACCTTTTTGTTTTGTGCGGAAACAAAGTAATGGCATTGTTATTACGAAAATGTGTCAATTGGCGTCGTCGCCCAACTGTCACATTTTCGTAATAACAATGCCATTACTTTGTTTCCGCACAAAACAAAGACGTGCGGCAAGCCCTTTTACTGGCAGCCGGGCTGGTTTCGTCGATAACCCACTTTATGTCGACCGAGTCGGTCTGTCAGTAGAGCCTCCCCTTAATACTGCTTACGGGAATGTCGGTATGCAGAAAAAGTGCGCACTGAGCGTGAATTTTACATTACTTAATTAACGGGAAGATGCAAAAGCTAGGAAAAATGCGGGTAGCGCGTATTTTTTTTTCAAATCGAACTCGTCATTATTGGAGAATAATTCTTTTACATCCGATATAACTTGAAATCATACGTATAAAATTCACTAAAGCCTCGCTGGTTACAATATTTCGAGATTTTCAGAGTTTCATTAGATAATTCATTCGTTTTTGCTTCACTGCACACTATATGGTGTATCTTAATTTTCGTTCTGCATAATTTTGAATCTGGAAATATTGTACTATAGATAATAACTTCATCTTTTGTTAACTCTTAATTTGCTCATTATAATCTGTGAACGTGTCCTACCATTTGAACTTCGGATACGGAATAAATGACTCAATTTAATTTTCGTTCTTTTTTTGGAAAAGTATGTTTACTCATCACCTACGTGTTCCCCTTTCCGCCGACCATAGTAAGATTGATATTAATTTCAATTTATGCAATAATATGTTCCATATCCATTCTCGATCTGTAATACAATTAAACAGTGTAATAATATTAGTATGTTCTTAAAATATCTGCATACTATTATCATGAATTGTCAGTTGAGTAACGGAACATCGGAATTCATAGTAGGCATGACGAATTTTCCATGATAATTTTAACAATCTAATTCTAACATAATCATAATAATAATAACGGTAATTTATTAATATAATATATGTAGTAATAATATGATGAGAATGATGAGAATAGTGATGAAGTCTTTGCTGTACCAGGATTGGGAAATTTTCTGGACATCCGGACATCCGGTAATCCGGAAATACAATCATGTACTTTACTGTTATACCAAGGAATAATCCTTCACCGATCTGAATTGCATAGCGTGATGGTATACATTTCCAAGATACTTGAAATACCATTGACGACCGAGCGAGCGAAGCGAGCGCGGAACAACGTCCTCTCCGACCGAGCGACTCATCACTAGGTGGAGTGAGGTCTTTGAACTGATCTCTGTTTATTTAATGAGGTTTCGGAAATTGTCGCTATGGTACATTCATATGGTACAGGTGAAAATATGCATTCTGTAATACAGACACTGCGATTTACAAGGTACAGACAGATACACGTTATATCTGTAATGCAATTGAACTATCTGAAACGTATAGTATAATTGTGCCCCTTTCTGCCGACCATAGTAAGGTTAATAACAATTTCAATTTATGCAAATACATGTTACATATCCATCTTACATCTGTAATACAATTGAACCATCGAAAAGATGTAGCGTAACAATATCAGTATGTTCTTAAAATATTTTGGGTACTACTGACAACCGATTAAGCGCAGCGAGCGAGGAACAATCCTCTACCGATTTCAATTGCATAAAGTGATAGTACACACTCCCAAAATATTTGAAATACCACTGAAAACCAAGCGAGCGAAGCGAGCGAGGAACAACGCTCCCCCTCAACCGAGTGAGCGAGCGAAGCGAGCGAATGAGGAACAAGGCCTTCTAGTAGGGCAGTAATACTCAATGATTTCAAAAGTCTGAATGGAGCAGTAGTACTTGTATTAGTTGTCAACCGCAAGTGTAGCTGACTACTTTGTAGAAATCTTTGTCTAATGGTGTATTAAAATTCCGTCTGTTGAAAGCCTGCATGCTTATTCATTTCCGTGTATTCGTGAGAAAAAATATTCTGGTCATGCTGTAAAAGAATGAAAAATGGAAAGCAATTAATTCTTTGTTAGACATGGTTCGCAGTTGCAACTTATTTGTATTCGACGCTGAAGTATCATAAGTGAGTCGAGGATCAAATTTCATATTATACCTTTTGATATGTGATCTTTGGATGTACCTTCCCAGTCGCTCTATGTAGGTAGAGCTTCGCAAGCCGAGAGACAGCGAGCTCGCAGGGTTATATTGTATCCTCGAAAGTCTGTAATTCCGATGATTCAGGCTGTTGTTAAAAATGTAGGAATCGTTGCATACGATTAATACTTTGGTGGAAACTTAGCAGTGATAGCTTCTGAAAATCGTCTTACCGGTCGTAATTGTGATATCACACGTGGAGATCGGGTAGGTGTATAGGTAGAGTTAGCAGATATGATTGCGATTGAGTGTAGATTACTAGGATCTGTAGAGCCTGCGAGTATGGTAGTAGTAGCAGTTCCATCCTGTTGAGATATCCACCATAACAGTTTGTATTTAGTGTCCTTTACTGTTTATGACAAACGAAACACAGATTATGTATGAATAACTAACCAATGAATAGTAATTCAACAGTCGGGGCTTTTTATTCTGTTTCATCATCCAAAGTGATTTGTTAAGTATATTATTTGTGTAGCATACCGTGTGACGTTAGCTTCCGAAGTCTATCCATCGAGTTGCTTTTTTTTAGCAGTGGTTCACCAAATTATTAACAAACAGATGAGCTTTTCGTTGATTTATTGCTTTCATTTTTTAAGTACACGTACGACATATTTTGAGCTGGGTGCTTCTGTATTGAAGGTTTGAAAAACCTTCCTTACTGAGGGTTGGCGGGGGTGGGGGGTGTTACGCGCGCGTCGCTGGAAGCGTCACGCGAAAGCGTTACGCTGGGGGGAGGTGTTACGCGTCACGCTGGAAGCGTCACGCGAAAGCGTTACGCTGGGGGAGGGGGGTCTTACGCGTCACGCTGGAAGCGTCACGCGAAAGCGTTACGCTGGGGGGGGGGTGTTACGCGTCACGCTGTACAAGAAACGAGCTGGGCTCGTCAGTGCAAAATTTATGTATGGGATGGTCGGAGAAATAAGCATAATCTTTTCTTATCGTAATTAAGCGTGACATCCGAACCTTAGGGTAACTTAAGGAGGTTCGTCAGTGCCTCAGCTGCGGGGAACAGAGGGGACCGGTTTCGACCGCTGTCGGCCTTCCCCGCCAGCCGCACTATGCCCCGCACAGCCTACAAGCTGACGTTTCGGCTTGTATTTTGATTCAGTATTCGAAAAGCTTTCGGTCAATCTGACTCAAACTTCGGTGACTCATTCCAAAATGTTTAGTTCTCATGTTAGATAGTTTTTTGATAAGCTCGTAAAGCCACGACTAAGAATATCAATGCTGCGAATACCATTTTGCGTAGTGCCTCCATAAGGACCCATGTATAAGGAGCTGACTTTACTAATTTTTTTCTCGTAAACGGGCTGGTCAAAAAATTTGAAATTATTTCCGCAATTGTATTTCGTTTGAGGGAACCCATACACAAAGTTTCAATCAAATCGTGAACTATCGCATTCACTGACGAACCTCCTTAAGGCGGTTTTTCAAACCAGCTTTTAGCACTGTTAGTGTTGTTAGGAGGAAAGTGCTAAAAGCGTTTCAACTTTAATTGTCTCGTGGAGGCAAGTTTTCTATATTGTCTATATTATCGTTATTAATATTTCATACCATCGATGACAATTGCATCCACTTCCTTCGCCTTGTATCGTGGTTATACTCGAGTTAAATCCCGCTCGTTTTTTGGACGACTCTACGTCTGATCCTGACTTATCTACGCCGCTACGCATTCATTCTGAGCTCTCGCCCTGCAACGTCGCCCACAAGGCGGACCGTGACGATCAAAGATTCAATAATTCCCCGATCAGACAAACTTACAAGTTCAAGACACAGGATTCTCTGTTATGGCTGACCACTCAGGGTCCGTCGAGAGTCAACCAGGGCAGTTTTCCAGGCACGAGGCCGTTAAATTAAAAAATCCAGATGGCCACTGGTCGTGTCTAGTGCAAGGTAAATGCTTGACTCACCGTCGATCGTTTCCCTAGCCAGGCAAAGCCGGCTCTTGAGCATATCCCCTCTCCTAGGGCTATCGATTCGCAATCGACCGAGGATCTACGTCCTGCTATTGATTACGCAACCTGTGCCTATCTTCACGTCAAAGGGCTGACGCAGTCGTCTCCGTCCCAGCCACGTTTGGGGTTCTTGCTGTCGTGTCCCGTAGGGGTTCTCGATCTGGGGCTCTTGATTCCTTGTCGAAGTTCGTTATTCGTATGCAGGCTTTTCAGGCCCGGGAATCTCATCCGCCGACCAGTAGTCCCTCGCTGACTGGTATTTCTCTGCTGAAAATCTTTATGCCCAGGAGAAAAATCGTTTTGGGAACTCCTGGCCTTCTCTAGTCGGGTATTGTGTCTCTGTTCTTGGGGTCGTAGCGTCGTACATTTACATGTAAGGAGAGTTCAAATAAAACAGGAATTAGATCAACTCGGTTTGCTTGTGTCGTCACAGCCACCAGGCAGGGTCAGTTTCGGTGCGGAATTCAAAAGTAATTTCAGGCACTCGATTCGCATTTTCTCAGGGCATGCAATTTATTCAAGGGTCGCTAGGGGTTCTTTGCAGATAAAATCTGTCATGTTACATTTTGAGCTGTATAGGTCAGAGACAGAGGTTTTAAAGAGTTGTAAAGCCTGCACAAATGTCTGTTAATTACTTATCACAAGCTACGTAGATGAAAAACGAAGGTTCAATTGACTTTTCGAGATCTTGCAAACGTTTGTTCTGGTCCGATTGGTGTATATTTGGAGATACCTTTCTTAGTCCAGTGAAACTCAGGTACACGCAGCCTCCAGGATAGATTCTGCAATAATCTTCCGCACTTCGACTACTGTGCTGCCGTCTATAGCGACTTACCTGGCACCCTAGACCTTAAGCTCCAGCGTCTCCAAAACGCCGGCGTACGTTTCGTAGTGGGGGTGCGCCGTGATGCGCATATAACCCCTCACCGGTTAGGTCTAAATTGGCTCACCCTAAAAAGTCGTCGCCTCTATCTCATTGGATGTTTACTATACTGCTTGCTCACTACCGGTCATCCTGCTTACCTTGCACTACTATTTCGTAGGGAGAGAGGGGTGTCTAGCCGCGTGACAAGAACTTCAGAAAACAGAAATTTGCTTCATATCCCCTCCTGTCGCACATCTATCTATCAGAGGTCGTTTACTGCTGCTGCTACCTACTTATGGAATTCGCTACCCGAAGTGGTTTTGTCCGCGCGGTCCTTACCTGTCTTTCGCACGCGGCTATACGCCTACCTGCTCTCCCTCGACCGCAGAGCTCTTGATTCGCTTATTTAATGAAAATATGTATATATCGACGGGTTCAAATGAAATAAGGGTATCTCGCCGGGCGGGATAGAACGAGTGTATCTGTGTATTCATACCAAACAGATGGTTGATGATAGTAAATGAGCAGGTTATTGTCATGACTGTGTGAGCTGATGGACATCATACAAAGATTGCTAATAGCACATATTGTGGTAAAATGTTTCTAATAAAGGGAAAAGTCGACCAGAAATATGATTTTTTAACGACAAGTAGCTCGTGCTGAATAATTGGATTCCTGGAACAAGAAAGATGGCTAATAACGTATGATAGGACGTTCCTAATAAAACAAAATGTGAATAATAAAATGTAAGATTTTTTTAAAGACACAGAATTTCGACAATAATAGTATATTATGCACCTAAGGGCGACAAGTTGCTTTTGACGAGTGCAAGGTTGTATCACGAGGTGAAGCCAAGGGATACAATCGCTCGAGTCTAAAACAACGTTTGCCCTGTGGTGCATACGATATTTTATACACCAAAGGGAAATAAAGTGGTTTTCCGACTGAAACAGGGCAATAAACCGCCGTTTATATCCCTGCTGAATCGAACGGCGCCTGGAGCGAGCTATCCTACTGGCGCCCCCCTCCCCCCCTTCACGCTGAATCTGATTTTGAGTGTAAAACTGGACCCTCAGAACTATTGAAGCTGGACTCGTCTTGCCTTAATTTTGGCGAATTCGGATATGAGGTCATCGTAATTCAATGACTCACATATTTCCGATTCAATTGAAAGAGTTGCCAAACCAACTAAGCGTTCTTGAGACATAGTTGAACGCAAATAGTTTTTTATAATTTTAAGTTTACTGAAACTGCGTTGTGACGTGGCGCTCGGCGCCCCGCCACAAGTGTGTGTGAAGTCCGCATAGACTTCACACACACACATACGGGAGAGTCCCCGGAGCGTCAGTCGTGGTTAGGCGCTCGCTTGAGGCGCACAGTTCTGAGCCAGAGCCCTGGGTTGGAACGCTGAGAATATAGAAACACACATTACACAGGCGGACAGACGGACACACGCCCACACACACACACACATACACAGACAGTACAGGTTAGTCAGACTGAGACACTGACCCCCCCCCACACCCACACACACACACGCACTCATACACACACACACACGTTAGGTTAAGGATACCCTGTAATTAGGTTTAAAAACTGAAAGAATATACGGAAAGCATCTGCATTCTGGTGTCTCCCCTGGTACTTCTTATCCTTCCCCTGCCCCGTCCCTTTACATTTATAGCCGGCTGAGTAGCCCGTTATAAATTGGCGCCCAACGAAAAAACCCACAAACCATTCCCTCCATTACACGACCCAACCACCCACTCGCAACCCTTACCAAAATCCAGACAGGACACAAAGGAATTACACATAGAAAAGCCATACACACGTAACCAAGCGAGTACATACACGAAGCCAGATACACACATAGACAAGAAAGATGGAACGAATAAGTCATAGCGAACCCACAGCCTATGTAAACACACGCGTCCAAGGTCCGACGCTCGGAAACTTTGGCAACAACCCGCTAGGTAGCTACACAGACACACACACTTACAGACCGATACGTTACCAAGAGCCACAGATCGTTCGACTACAGAATACACACATACCCATACACTCACACACACACAACGACAGACAGAATACGAACATAAACACACACAACAATACTAATCCAGCGAGACAAAGCATGGAAACATGGAATCTCGTATACTCGGGATCCCCAGTAGAAGACGCGTTCGAATTTCTACTTGATATACGCGATTACCAAAAAGCGAACAAAATCGCCGATACAGATTTGATCGACAATCTCGACGTAGTACTTGAGGGTACCGCGCGAAACTGGTATGATTCGAACAGAGACCGGTGGCAGATGATGCAAGATTTCGAGACCGACCTACGAGACACGTTTGAAGACCCAGTATACAGACATAACATGAACCAAATAATCGACAATTACACTCAGAACCACACACAAACAATTACATCATTTTTGATAGCATTTCTTACGCTGCTAGCCAGACGAACTCCACCGTACCCCTTAAACACCGAGTTGCAATTAGCATACGAGAGCCTCCTACCCGAGTATAGACGAGCGATCAAACCCGGAGATTTCGCGACATTTGAAGAGCTCGAAAGAGCAGGAAGAAAGTGGGAATCGAAGCTTGCACACCTAAGAAAAAATCAAAACATGATGGAAGTAAAAAACGACTATCATCAGCCCCTACCTACACACACACACTACACACACTACACACACAACACACAAGACGAGCAATACCAAACCGTAGCGATAGACCCAGACACACACCCCACACACACATACCCTACACTAGAAACAACGCCGATTTTAAACACGTTGTTACCCACACTCGACACACCTTTTGCCCACTGCAACACAGCGCGCGACAATAGGCTTTACATACAAGTAAAAATCCATGGACACGAAAACACAGTACTATTGGACACAGGGTCACCCAGTTCGTTCATTGGAAAAGTCACCGCGGATAGATTACGCGAGCTAAACATTCCAATAACACACATTCACAGTAATCAACACACACACGCGTCGGTAGAAATACAGATAGGAAACGTGAGCAAAACTATACTGGTAGAAGTAGACGAAACACTAGACAGTATAGACGTGCTAGGGATAGACGCACTTCGCGATTTCGGGATACAAATCGACCTAGGCAGACACACATGGTCACTACACGAAAACCCTAAAATTAAATACAAATTGAAATACGGACTAGATGACATTATAGTAGAGCCACTAACTGACACATACACTACACACACCCCAAACAAGACACAGACACAAGACCAAGCCACACAAACAAACACAAACACACACATGACAGACACTAGACGAGACACACCCCTTACACCAGAGAAAATAAAAATCCCAAACACAAGTATTACAGCAAAGAACCCAGACACCACGACACTCCCGCCACACATACCAGAGGGAACGGAAAACCCAGTTGCATGGATTGCAACGATGTATGAAGGAAACATTACTCATACACAACACACATACACCACAGAGAGAGAGAGCAACGAGGAAATAGATATTGATAGAGAAATGACACAAACGCACACACACCAAAACACTGCACACCAGCCCCCTCAAACCAAGCCGCAGATCGGAGAGAAAAGCCACGGAGAAAAGGAAGAGACGGCTACCCTGACACACCCAGAAGCTACACGAGGGACGAAACGAAAAAGCTGCCCAGCTACGAACACGGAACGGAAAGTAAACCGGGTTGTAAGGTTGCAAAACCCAAAAGTTGAGGTAGGAGATAAGGTTTTCGTTCCCAAAAGAGCCCCATCAGACCCCCAGATTTACGCGACAATAAAACGCGAAAAAAAACCCTTAGGCCATAACGATATAAACATGTATACTAATGCAATTCGTTCAAACCCTAACAGACTGAAACACACACACCAGACACGACAGACACAGACGACAAGGCATACAGACACACAACTAAGCAATCCACTGAAAACACGATCAAGGGCAACCAGGGTCAAACTGCCAGTACACGAGAGTAGGGTGAAACGGAGGACACTATTACAGACACCAGGAATGCCATCACACGAGCACCTGTACGGTCCAGGCGGAACGTGGACACATGCCCAATTACAAAAAAATGCGTACACTCGCCAGCCTCCATTTTTTACACCCATAAGGTACACTAACACACACACACAAAGAACACAAACACAAAACAGAATCAAACCAGTTAAGGTACCATGTAACACTTGCAGAAACTGGATTCTAAAAAACGAATTCAAGTCCCACACACAAACATGCATCAAATCACACTCATACACTCCATTCACCCCAAAAACGGCAGAATTAGTCAGATTTGACTAAGCCAACCCCTTACACAAATCCCAGCTAATTATTGTTCTGGAAACAGTAGTGCCCTTATAGTAGAATCAAACCAGACCCCCACACACAATATGACCCATAACCACACATCAGACACATACTCACACAAGACCTAAGAACAACAGACATACACAGCAGAAATGACCGACAAAAATCACATGACGAGACCCGCAGACCCACCCATGACGGAACACACACAGAAATACATACACTCACTCACACCAACCCCAAAATAGCAACTCACACCCCAAGAAAAACACACACGAGACTTTAGGTAGTAAAATTCAGAATCTTGAACCATTCGCACACACGAAACCAAAGAAATGAAAATACACGATGACAAACCCTAAAACATACACACAATCAATTTTACCATACATTGCAAGCCACACAAACACATAGCTGAACCAATAGGAATCCACTCGTAAATGAAAATCACAATCACACATACACACACACACACTAGAGACAGAAAACCATTAAACGACAAAAACACAATCTCACCCCATACACAACACCCGCGTTAGGGAGGGGGTAGTTGTGACGTGGCGCTCGGCGCCCCGCCACAAGTGTGTGTGAAGTCCGCATAGACTTCACACACACACATACGGGAGAGTCCCCGGAGCGTCAGTCGTGGTTAGGTGCTCGCTTGAGGCGCACGGTTCTGAGCCAGAGCCCTGGGTTGGAACGCTGAGAATATAGAAACACACATTACACAGGCGGACAGACGGACACACGCCCACACACACACACACATACACAGACAGTACAGGTTAGTCAGACTGAGACACTGACCCCCCCCCCACACCCACACACACACACGCACACATACACACACACACACGTTAGGTTAAGGATACCCTGTAATTAGGTTTAAAAACTGAAAGAATATACGGAAAGCATCTGAATTCTGGTGTCTCCCCTGGTACTTCTTATCCTTCCCCTGCCCCGTCCCTTTACATTCATAGCCGGCTGAGTAGCCCGTTATAGCGTTCCCCGGATGCTACAGAGACTGGTAGGGTCAAAAGAATTCTCAAGGCAATTACCAAATTTGGAAAAATCGTTGCGATATCATTTCTTCTTAAATAATTCAGGGTTTCCACAGGCGTATAAGTTCGGGGGACAAAAGAGTTGACAGATTCTTTAACTCATCCCACAGGTCTAGGGCATCGATGTCTGTGCTGTTTCCATCCGCAAGGAAAAGCTGCAGATCCTTACAACACTGCAACATATCTGAGATTTGAGATTGAGATTTTTTAATTTACCGATATTGTGCAGAAATTGGAAATTCTTATTGTGAGATCTCAGCAGTTCAAAGCGTTCTCGGATGGAAGTGCCCACAAACAAGCTGAAAAGCAAGCGAGCGCGCCCCTTTTTCGTTCGCTATGTAGCAACATATATGCTGAACGACTAATTTTTTCATATCTTGATAATTTTTGTTCTGAAATTAAACATTATAATTTTTTTCTTCTTTTGGTCGAGCCTCGCGGCGCCCCTCACTCTTAGGCGCCCGGAGCAACCGCTCCAGTCGCTCCATAGGTAGAAACGGCGCTGCCCTGAGGTGTATAAATGATTAAAAATGTTGATTGAGAGGATTATTGTTGATAAATGATGAGATGTGTATAACTCCAAACTTTGTTGAAACATACTAAAATTGGGGTAGCAAAAAAGATTGTTCATTTCAACTTCTGCCAGCTTACGCTTCGATGATTACTCGAGTTTCAATACGCAGATTTCGTGAAGAGAAGTTATTGTGGGCCCGTTGGGCCCCAGGGAAAAACCCGGGCTGTCGAGTTACACGGAAAAACAGATGTAAAATCTATATCTTCGGTAATTATTTGGACAGCATCTTTTTGGAGTTAAATCTATAGCAATTGCGTTAAGGTTTATGCATGGGATTAATAAACCTTAACGCAATGGCTGTAGATTTAACTCCAAAAAGATGCTGTCCAAATAATTACTACCGAAGACGTAGAAATTACATATTTTTTTTCCCGTGTATAGCCTTGTTCAAGTCCGACGGGCGAGTTACCCTTGTTCTGGCCTGACTGGCGAGTAAGCCTTGTTCTAGCCGGTCGGCCGAGTTACCCTTGTTCTAGCCTGACCGGCGAGTTAACCTTGTTCTAGCCGGTCGGCCGAGTTACCCTTGTTCTTGCCTGACCGGCGAGTTAGCCTTATTCTGACTTTTCGGCGAGATACACTTGTTCTATCCCGCCTGGCGAGATACACTTGTTCTATCTGGCCCGGCGAGATACACTTGTTCTATTCGGCCCACCGAAATACACTTGTTCTATCTCGCCCGGCGAGATACACTCGTTCTATCCCGCCCGGCGAGATACCCTTATTTCATTTGGACCCGTCGATATACTATATATATATTTTAATTTTTTTTATATTTGATACTAGGGGCTCCGCCCCTGCGCGCTTCGCGCCTCAGACACTCGGCGTTTCGCGCCTCGCGAATTGGTATATGTAACTGTTAATCGGCGCTTCGCGCCTCACAGATTGTTTTATTTATGTAATCATCTTCATTTGTTTGGATTAAAATTTGTGTTAGTAATCTATATTCTTCTACGATATAAAAATTCTTATTTGTTGCTTTTATGTGAATATCAGAGTGAACTACAGAAAATTCTTGATGTAAAGTATTCGTAATACACTGGCGTGAATATCAAAGGCTCGCCCCAGAATGCCTCATGTGAGTACTTCTTTGTAAACCACGTTGGCGGTTTTGCTTTGGGGAGCTAGTATCACCAGACTGCTGGGTGAGCTCACTCTGAAGCAGGCCACGTAGAACTGCCCATGTGAAAAGCAGTCCTCCCTTACGTCAATTCCTGCCACCTTCAGTGATTGCCCTTGAGATTTATTAATCGTCATAGCGAAGCAGACCTTAAGCGGAAACTGCAGCCTCTTGAATTCGAAGGGGTATTCAGCCGGTATAAGTGGTATGCGTGGTATGAACACCACTTCCCCTCGAGCACAGCCGGTAAATACTGTTGCCTCAATGACATTTTTGTGGAGGGCTTTTACACGCAGCCTGGTACCATTGCAGAGTTTTGGCGGGTTGAGGTTCCGGAGTAACATGACTGGGGCACCTACCTTCAATAAAAGCTTGTGTGCTGGGAGGCTTGGAGGATTCAGAGTATTAAGGAACTCCACGGGATAGTGCACTGCATCATCCGTGACCATTACCGAGTCGACAGACCTGCACTCCATTTCTGCTTCTTCAAACGACTTAATCAAGATGTCATTGATTGCAGCAGCCATGTCATTCTTTGGTGTCAGAATTGCACGTTCGCGTAACCAACCCATGGATTTATCTTGGATGCTGGCAATATCAGGGTAAATCCTTGCTATGAGCTCTGCTAGAGTCAATACTACGGAACCAAGGCCTTCAGGGATGGTTACCTTTCCCTCCGATTCAGGGTACTCTCCACCTCCTATTTTGAGAAGGAGTTCGGAGAATTGCCCAGCGTCGACGTCACACCCCAAATTGACCCGCATATTCTTTTTAAGACAAAGTTTGGAAATGAGGGGCCACAGATACGATGCTTTGATGCACGCTCGAACCTCGTCAGCTCGGGTTCCCCTCGGCACTACTGGCAGAGTCTGTCGAAAGTCTCCAGCCAGTAGCACGGTGACTTCACCCATAACTCTATTTTGGCCCGTTATATCTTTCAGGGTTCTGTCCAGGGCCTCAAAACCCTGCTTGTGCGCCATAGTGCTCTCGTCCCAAACTATAAGCTTACAGTCTCGTAGTACTGCGGCCTTATTGCTCTGTTTCGAGATGTTGCACATGGGTGTCTCTGCCCGAATGAGATTAAGGGGCAGCTTGAAGGCAGCATGAGCCGTCCTGCCTCCCTCTAGCAGTGTAGCCGCAATTCCAGAGGATGCGACAGCCAATGTGATGCCTCGATCACTCCTCACCTTTGCCAGCAGCAGATTGATCAGAAAGGTCTTCCCAGTACCACCAGGAGCATCGAGAAAAAATACTTGCCCCGCGCCTAACTCAATGCTGCGAAAGACCTGCCGATAAACAATGAGCTGCTCGTCCGTGAGTGAGTCCTCGTTATTCGCAACTACTTCTGCCAAGGCGTCCGTATCGTAGCTCATTTCCCTGAGATCGTCTCTGTTACCCAAGGCTTGCCCAGACCTGTTTGGCTGAGGTAGGCCGTACCGCGGCAACTTCTGCCCTCCCAAACCAAGCACTGCATCCTCAATTATTACCAGGCATTTGTTGTACACCTCGTCTGTTAGCTGAATCGCTCTATGTTGCAACTCCCTTTCTAACTGACGCGTGATGTCCTCTGCAAGACTGCATTTATACTTTTCCCAAAGACTCAGCGGATCGGATAGTTGGCAAAATACCAGCATCACCACGAAGAGCTCTCTCAATTTGAACGGAGAATTACACAGGGCAGCTTCCCCCAAGGTAGCGTCCCAGTGCTGGTCATCCTCCAGCAATCCACGTGCCTTGCATGTAGACTAGAATGTGGGATGGAGGACGCCATCCACAGTCTTAAGTTCTGAGAAGGATGTGGGACCTCGAATCTCGTGTAGCAGCAGGCGAAGATGATAACACTCAGTGTTGTGTGGGTGGATGGTGAACACTCTTCCCAGCGCATCGTCCTTCTTCACTCCGGGCCAGCCTTCAACATCCTTTCCCCGCTTTCTTCTGATGAACTTTCTATTCTTCCATACAAAGAAAGAGGGTACTTCGGAGTAGAGGAGAGTTCTAGCAAAATCGTCAGTTCTGCATATCTCAAAGAAGGCTAGAAGAGTTGTTTGAGGAGGGTTGCTGAGCTGCGCAGCTAGGTTTTCGGACGTGAAATACACACGTTGCCCATTCTCAAGGTGAACAGCTAGCTGTAAAACGGTGGGATACCGCTCGTGAATCGGAAACGCTAACATCCTCCAGACCGCCTCTGAACTACTGATATACCGTCCCGTCTCGTAGACCTTCACCTCATCTTTCTGATTTTCTGAGCAAATGTTGCCTGGTCACTGCCCTTGTTCACGTATTTGCAAATGTACTTAATAGCCTTCACTGAGTTGCAATATTCCACGTTGATGTGCGCATGGAATATACGGGACAAAAGAGGGTTGTACGGCACTGTCCAGCGATTATCCAAGTCGACTCCATTAATTTTCGCGGTAAACCCACCGTCACTGGGAGATCTCCTCCGATATTGCGGGTATCCGTCGTCTCCACTTTGGGTCTCTTTGATAAATTGGCGTGGGTATTTTTTGCTGCAAATGCCACCTTTCATGCACGGTGATTTGGGGTTTAAACTGCCACAGGGCCCATGGATCATACTGGTCGTGACGATTTCATGGAGGAGTGGGTCTCGGTCAGGGTCAGGTATTTCGGCAGGGATGACTTCGTCGATTTTGTTGGGGGAAATACGCTGTTCCAGCCATAGCAAGATGTGGATGTGAGGCAAACCCCGCTTTTGCCACTCCACAGAGTACAAAAAGCACCGTACTCCTGCGAATAAGTTACCCTTGTTTAAGAGAGCCATCATCTTCTTCACTTTAAGATGGAACACCCTGGCTATAATGTCGTGGCGATCGTGGGGCTTCTGCCCAGGTAGTAAAGCAGCTGTGATGTCCTTCCACTTCGGGTTGCATGTAAAAGTGATAAACAGGTCAGGGCGGCCGTAGTGACGAACGTATGTCATGGCATCTTGAGTTCGCTCATGCATATATCGAGGTCCTCCAGTGAAGGAAGACGGAAGCACTACCATCTGACCCAGCTCGGCAATGTCAGCATCCTGTCTCCCGACGGCGTCTTTCAGGTGAATGTAGCTATCTGCTCTTAGTTGTGCCTGATTGTTTCTTATATAGTTCAGTCTCTCGGTCTCTATTTTCGCGAACATATCGACCAAAAACTGACTAAAGAGGAAGCGGAAGTACATGAGGTGGTTGTCCTCCCCTTCCCGGACCATGATGCGGTAAGAGTAGAAGCTAATTGCGGACACGGTCTTTTTGAGAGGTAACTTCGTCCATGGATCGCGCTGAGGCAGATCTATCGAGTACCCATCCTCGCCATGGCAGAACATGAGAGGGTACTGCAGGGCGTCGTATGACCGGTGTATCTCACTGATACGCTGTAGCGTATTGCCGCGGCTCTGGAGCACGATGTCTCTACGCTCGAATTGCTGACCAACCATCACCAAGGCAACCTCACTTGCGGTTGGTGCGTTGTAACGCCCTCCGTGAGCGTCAGCGGGCTTTTTGTCGGCATGAATGACAACCTCGAAGTTGCTGCAGGTTGGCGGCACTTTGTCCAGAGTGGTTTTTAAGTCTTTTATATAGTTGTTCACGCCGTGTAGCATGATCTGCAGTTGTTTGACTAATCCCTGTTTGACGTCACTGAAATTACTGCATCTCAAGCGCACCTCCCTTTCGTCGTCGCCCACGAAATATATTTGCAGGAATTGAGCTTCCGCTTGAGGCACCGGCAGCAGACTTCCCACCAAGTGATAAACCTGCCCCCGAACTTTGAAGGTTGGCATAAAACCGCCTTCAAAAATCTGCTTAGCCCCGAATGATGTCATTTGGAAGCAGCCATTATACTTCCGCACACAATCCATAAAATGGGCATGCTCGGGGTGACAGTCCGTTATCAGACTGTAGAGAAGATCGGGCAGAGGTTCAAAGGGCTCGAGCTGCACCCTACCAACACTACAGCACATACCCGGAGTCTCATCTTTCCACTTAAGGGCATTGCAGTACTGACACTTGTGGCTCATTGTACCCAAGGCTACAGTGTCGTCAGTCTCATAAGCCACGTTGAAATCGTACGCCATGGCTGAGCGAGCCTTCACTTTCCACGGAAGTGTCTGTCGGTACGTCCTTTTGGCACTCATCAGTTGATTTCTCCTCGTAGCATCGGTAAATCTGGCACGACGTCGACGTTTAACAGGAGTCTCCTGGCGAATCGCAAGAGTTGACAGCTGTGAGGAATGTGCAGCAGAGTTGAGCTCAGAGAGGGGTGGTGTGAAAACTACTTCCTGATCGGCCAGCGAATACGCATCGAAATGGCCACGGGAAAGGTCACCTGAGAAGCGTAGTCTTCCTACGGGGTGACCTTCAGCGCCAAAACTCTCATACAGCTCACCATTGCGGTAAACCTCAAAGACGAACTGAAACAATTGCCCTGCTGCCACCAGCTCGCATAAACCACCATAGGTAGTAAATCTAAACATATTATCGAAGTATTCATGAGAGCTAATGTAATTGTTCCCGTCGCTGTCGTGCGACATGATTGAAAACTCCGGCCAGTTTGCCACCACGTGTGACACAATTAACTCGCGTACCTCCCTAGCCATTAACTGAGTGTCGTACATGAGCTGAAAAAGAGCCCGAAACAGGCAAGCTCCATCTCCTACGATGGGTTCAACGGTGTGCTGAACCATCACCCCACGAACGTTCAAAAACTCAATTGCCATTATCGAACAGTTGAAAAATGAGGTTTCTATTCAAACGGAGTAGAGCATCAAAAGAAAAAAGAAAGAAAGTCAGTTGTAACCGTAGAATGTTCAAATATTTGATAGCATGTGTCTATCTTAAGGTGAAATGAAAGTCACGTGACCTCGATATGATTTACACTTGGAATTTTCAAACGCTGTTTTCTCAGCCAAAACACATTCGATTGATGTGAAATTGATATCAGTGACGTAGAAAAACTGAATGAAGGGCCTAAGAGTCTTGGATTTGCGAAAATCGAAAGACATAATTAGAATTTTGTGTAACAATATTGTTCTGTAACCCGAGGAGGTGCTGCCCCTCGTGGAGAGAGGCAGCACTTCCTTGGATTACAAAACAATATTGTGAAAAAACTGTTATTACGTCTCGATTTTCGAAAATCCACGATTATCAAGCACTTCATTAAGTTTTTCTACGTCACTGATATCAATTTCACATCGATCGAATGTGTTTTGGCTGAGAAAATAGCGTTTGAAAATTCCAAGTGTAAGTCATATCGAGGTCACGTGACTTTCATTTCACCTTAAGTCGCAAAGAATCACAGATTGGACCGAAATAATACACTTTAACGCTTGAATAGCGGTAGAACCTAGTTATGAGTAAGCAACTGAAATATGATGATCGAAAGGAACACGTTTTGAAACGAAATATCAGCTGGAGTCAAGTATCTCGAAGGAGCTACGCTATACGTATAGACGGGTGGGACCGAATTAACGTCAAACGTTGATCGCACAGTACTAAGCACTTCAATACCACAATGTAGCACAAAAATATTTTATATATATAGATATCTCGCAAACGGTGAGAGATACACAAAAACCTTTTTTTTTTTCTTTTTCTTTTTCTCTGTTCTTTTCTTTTCTTTCTCTCGCTTTTACCTTACTGACTCTATTTCATAGTATCTCTTTTCTGTGTGTTTTCTTTTACTTGACGCTTTTACCTTATCTGTAATTCTTACTCTTTTCGGGGCCTGTTTTTGTTTCTCTTTTATGTTATTCTTTTCTTGCTGATTAATGTAAGCGGCATGGCCCGGTCGCGCTATAGTATTAATAACTATTCTTTCTTTGACTTTCTGCTAATTTATGATTCCCTTTTGTATTACTCAACTGCTGCTATGTTTTCCAATGATGTATGGAAATAAATAAATATTATTATTATTATTAAAAACCGTCGAAATTTTGTGGGTTTAATAAAGGGTGGCCACATGATATGCAAGTATCACTTAGTTTTCATGAATTTTCGGAAAACATTTTTTTTCAATTTTGTCATTTTTATATTCTGGAATTTCGATTGATATCTCAAAAACGACAAAGGATACACAGAAACGGTACATTTCGCAGGGTGATGTATAATCAGATACAAAGCTTGAATCCAAAAATATTGAATTTTCTATTTAATAAAAATATATATATTTTTTTTCGTATATATAGAGCAGCCAAAAACATGTTCCACCCGTTTCCATGCCCCGGGGGTTGAAATTTGGGAAAGTGCTCGACGTACTCTCTAGGTATTTGAATGAGGAACTGTTTGAAGCAAAGACCAAGTCGATACCTCATCGGGCTGCGGATATATCGATGAATCCGTAAAAATCAGTTTCAACCCTTTTTTCACCCCCTTAGGGATCGAATTCCAGGAAACGCTTGAAGTACTTTTCAGGTATTTGGATGGGGAACTGTTTGCAGCAAAGACCAAGTCAATATCTCATCGGGTCGCAGACATATCGATGAATCCGTGAAAATCACGTTCAACCCCTTTTCACCCCCTTAGGGGCCGAATTTCGAAAACTGCCCAAAGTACTTTTTAGGTATTTGGATGAGGAACCGTTTGAAGCAAAGACCAAGTCGATATCTCATCGGGCTGCGGAGATATCGATGAATCCACAAAAATCATGTTAAACCCCTCTCCACCCCTATAGGGATAATATTCAGAAAAACGCTGCAAGTAGTTTTTAGGTATGGAGATGATAAACCGTTTGAAGCGAAGACCAAGTCGATACCTCATCGGGTTGCGGAGATATCGATAAATTCGTGAAAATCACGTTTAACCCCTTTTCACCCCCTTAGAGGCCGAATTTAGAAAAACGCTCAAAGTACTTTCTAGGTATTTGGATAAGGAACCGTTTGCAGCAAAGACCAAGTCGATATCTCATCTGGTTACGGAGATAACGGTGAATCCGTAAAAATCACGTTTTACCCCTTTTCACCCCCTTAGGGGTCAAATTTCGAAAAATCGCTTCTTAGTAGGGATGGCAATCGAACGAGAAATAATCGATTACTGGATATCTATTAATCGGATAAAGCCCGATTATATGAATCGATTAATCGGGACAGATTAATCGATTTCTTCAATAATCGATCAATGAATCACAAAAAATCCCCCAAAAAGTATAGAAAACACAAAATGTCCGAATCATCTATGTAAAATTATCAAAAGTGTTTTATTCAATGAAATTCGATTATTGACAGGGTTGCTTTATTTTATTGCACATATACTTTCAAATCTGTCAATCTTTAGACTCTTTATGTAACATACCTTCATATATCTTACTTTTCAGTTGAACATTTTTACCATTTATATATTCTTTTAAATTGAAAACATTTTCGTCAAAGTGAAATATTTCTGTATCAAATGGTCTTATTCTATATTATGAATATTCTTGTAAATCATGCCTTCTATATTCTAAATCACATGTGCTTTTTCACATTTATAATATACTATATATACCTATATAAACTCTTTTCTGTCATATTGAAAGCGATTTCAGTTATAATGCACATTTTTTCGTTATTGCTTTATGCCCAACCTTAACTATAAATATTATGTAAACTTAATTCTATTTTGTACCAAATACTTTCTGATGACTAGGTAGAGTTTGGCTTCGTTAGAGTTATATGGAAGACCACTGAGTTTCGTTTATCGATGCCAGAAACAAAAGCTGCGAGAGGTGTGTCCCTGTAAGACGGTTTCGCAGTTCAGTTGCGATGAGACCAGCCTCAGAGAAGAGCCTTTCTGAGGGTACAGATGTGGCTAAATCTGGAAGATAATCAAGAGCAACCTCGAAAACATGTGGGTACTCTGTCTTCAGAGTATCCCATGCTTCGAAGGGGTCTGTCTGACGACTGACTACTGGGCGATTCAGATACTGTCTCAGTTCTACCGGAATGCCACCGTCAGTTTCCATTTCCTGTTGTGGATTTGCATGCAACAGGTTGTCATGCAAACTCCACATGTCATTGGAAGCTGTATGGATTGTCGCTGATGAGACTACAGCTGTCCCTCTAAGAGTGACTTCAGAATTCTTGCGGCGCATGACCTCTTTTACGGCTGCACTCAAGAATTGGATGGTTTGAGAAGTGGCGAGAGGACTCTGGAAATGCAATTTTTTGAACCTCGGGTCCAGCATTGTGGCCATAGCCAGCCGTCGCATCTGCTCCGCCTTGCCAAATCTCTTATCCAAACCTTCGATGACAAAGTCCTTGAGGCGTTTGGAAATCAGATCATTTTCTGCTGGCTCTATCATCGCTATCACCTGAAATATTAGAATATTTCTACAAAATCTTGCAACTGACAATTTCTCAGTCAGTAACATTCAAAACTCATTCAAGATTGTCTGTTCTTGCAGTGTTTGCGCTGCATAATTTTTTCAGCAGGTTGATATCAGCTTACCTGTCTCATGAGATGGGCTACTGGTATCACCTTGCTAGTCGTCGGTGTTTTTTCAGCGGATAGTTCCACGGTGGCTTGCATGATTGGAGCCAGAATCTGGGCAATAACTCTAATCGATGCAAGTTCAGCACCTGATAGCATAGGCGGGCCCTGGGGAAATTTCAGCAACGCCAATCCAACGAGATCGCTGAGAGTCAGAAATCTTTGCAGCATGAGGTACGTAGAGTTCCAACGGGTGGACACATCTTGTATGAGTCTGAGCACTGTGCCTTCGGTTTTTCCGTTTGTGTACTGCAGTCGCCGTAACTCGTCTGAAGCCTTCACACTCCTCTTGAAAAATGTAACAATTTCTTTGACCTTTGAAATGAGGCGCGGTACTCCAGATACATTTTCTTCTTTCTTGGAATTCAATCCCAAGGCAGCATGTGGGATGAGATTCAGCGTATGTGCAAAACATGGAATATGTTTGCCTGCGCCAAATAAATCCTTAATTGCTTTCACAATGTTGTCAGCATTGTCGCTAACGGCAGCATTTACTTTGGCAATGTCGATGTTCCATTCCAGGCATACATTATGTATTCGTTCGGAGAGATAGGCTGACGTATGGGCCTCTGTCAAGGGTTCGACTCCAAAGGTGGCTGACTCGATTTTTTTCCCCCACAAATAGTGCAAAGTAAGCCCGAGATAACTTTTCGACGTGTTTGAGTCAGACCAGACATCAGTGGTTAGCGTGTAATTTCTCGCTCTAGAAATTTTCGCTGTGACTGCCCTCTTCAGAACGTCATACTTGTTTTCAACCATTTTGGTAATTGTCTGACGACATGGCGGCTTCCATAATGGTACTGCTTTTTTCGCAAAATAGCGAAATCCTTCTCTCTCAGGTGTACAGAGTGGCATATGGTCCCTACATACCATGAAGGTAAGAGCATCATTTAACTCGGCAGCCCTTTCACCGGTAGCTAAAATTAAATGTATTCTTCATTAATAATAAAGTCCAGGGTACAAGAATTTCATGTATTATAACATTATGAGGGCCGCGCACACCTGAATAAGCGCTTGCTCTTTTCCAAGTGTCAGTCAGCGTACATAGTCGCTTTGGTGGAGGTGCCCCGAGAACATCACTTTCTGAGGATGGCTGCCTCGTAGGTCTAGCTGGAGCCGATGACTGCATACTGGTCATACTGGATCCCTGACAAAATTATTGAACATTATGGATTGTTAAGCATGTTTTCGAAAAGTCAAGATAGCATTCAACGTACTTGGGCTGGAATCGCAGGTGGGTCGTCAGGATTTGTATTCTCAGAGTCAGAACTTTTTTGGTTAGTCTTGTCAGCAGAGGTTGAAGGGGGTTTGACCCCGTGCTTGGTTTTCAGGTGGTTCCATAAATTCGTTGTGTTCCCACAATAAGTAATTACCGTTGTACATTGTTTACACCGCACTTCTTTTTTCGATTCTTTTAAAAAGTAATCCCACACGCCACTTTTCGGTGCCATCGTGATTTGTGATTCGCGGCAGAAACATACGCGTCAATCTGGCCGTTCTGCGCAGTCAGCAGGGAGTCAGGGATAGCAATGGAGGTCGGGCCGTCGAGGTTGTAAATAAGCCTAAGCCAGTCAACAAAAGTTCAGTTTGAAAGTTTAGGGCTACAGAGTTTTAAACTTTCGTGCGTCCAATTTTATGATAATCGAATCAGTAATCGGTGATAAATAATCGATTATAGTAAAATCGTGGTAACAACTAATCGATTCAAATAATCGATTTATCGAACACCACTAATCGATTAACGAAATAATCGAATCGTAATCGGCCATCCCTACTTCTTAGTGGGTGGTTACGTTCGGAGGGGAATCTGTAGCCTAAATTTCAAGTTTTCAGGTCGAGCGGTTTGGGCTGGGCGTTGATGCCACTTGTTCTTTTATATATATAGATATAAGTATATATATATTTTTTTTCTTTATATATAGTTTTGTATTAAGGACTTGGCACGTATCTGACCTTTATCTCCGATACTTTTATCCTCGTTATTTTTCTTTTTGTTTCATGCTACCTTTATATTAATCACATTATTATGTTATTTATCCTGATTATACCGATCTGTATGTGTTCGATGTATTAATCCTAGGGGGCTTCGCCCCATGGAAAATAAATTCAATTCTATTCTATTCTATAAAAGCTCGCCGCACGGTCTGATTCTTTCTCAAACAGTTTAAGCGCCCAATCTATGCAAGTGGAGTTATGTCTCTCGCATGCACGCCAGGAAACCTCCTCTGAACCCTGAACAGGATTACCCTGTATGTGTATTACAGTATCCTGAGAATCGATTATTGTTATTACTTACTGAATATCTTTGTGAATTCTGAATAATTCAATCATCCATTCAACATGAAGTTTAGTGAGCTATTGTTTGATCATTTTTTTGATTGATTAATTTTTTAGCATGAGAGCGGTTGCCGATTGCAATTTCGCAAATAAACGTAAAATAAACAATTATTATTGTGACAGACTTGTCATACAGGAGTGTCAGGGTTCTCAATCCCGCTATTGATCCCGCTCATGTATCAATGTATTAGGTTAATTAAAATGAATCTATTTATTTACCTGTATTTTGTAGATTCCAACATTCCAACACGAACTGGGCACGCTCGTGTCACTGACATGGTGATATACACTGTTGAAATAAGGTTAGATCTTCAAACCATAACCATACTTGATGGGATTTCTCCATCGATCGTGTTCAGAAATCGCGGGGACAACAAATCGCCAGCGTACGGGCATTTTGAAAACGCTCACTTCGGAACTTTATTAATACATACCAACCGAGTACGACTTTGGATTCGGCTCAAAATCAATAGGGGGCGAGTTTTGCACGGACAACAGCTGGGATTTGAATCCCAAGACGATCCAAGTCACCGTTCGTTCAAAAACGTGGTCCCAAGCTCGGTTTGGACTGCGAAAAATTGGTCTAAACAGCTAATTTTCGTAATTTGTGACGCTCGATATCTCGGGAACTACAGAATCGATTCCGGTAAAATTTCTACAGTGAGGGTATCTCATGAAGGCCTTCTTATCGTGTGAATTTCATCCGAAAATATTCAGCCGTTCCGGAGATATGATACTGTGAAAACTGAGACATTCTGGCCCGGGTAAATGATTCTTGGTAGCTTTCGCCGCCTTCGGGTAACTTCGCGGCGATTCGCTGCCGCGAATCTTGATACAAAATTATTGATAGTTCTGAGAAGTGCACCCGCATCATATTACCCGCACGTTTGGGTAATATGGCACACTATAGTTAAACACGTAAAGCTCGGTTTAATGCAGTTTTCTCATACGTAAAGTTAAAATTTCACAGAAACTTGATGAATAACAATAAATATTATATGTGCTTCATTTTATTATGATGTATTGATATCGTTATGGGAATTAAAATACGAATACTCAAAATTAAGTCCTACTCCAATGGTAGGTTAGGCTGGAAGTAATAAGACAGGATATGTTTATGTGTTGAATAATTACTTAAGTATTTGATATTCGTAAGTTTTCTCAATCAATAATATGATTGACATGATATGACAGAAAGATAACCACAATATGTCCGAAGGGTCTATTCGTGATCGCGCGCTAACTTACCCGCTGATCACCGGTTCGTCTAGTCACCCGTTCATGTACTCGCGGCAATTACGCGGTATGTCAGTGACAATGAATCGCACGTATAACAAAGTGTTGTACCATTCGAAAGCTGAAGGAATAGGGATTCTAAAAAAAATTAAATACCTACATTTCATGCGAATAGTTGTTAGTTATGGAGGTATTTCTGTGACTGCGCCGATACAAGCATAGAGCCGAATACTGGGTTATTACGACATCTTCAATAAATTAAAACGTATGATGATAATATTTGACCACAACACATTTTAGTCTTTCAACGAATGAAATCAATACCTTTATACCGCCCTAAGATCAGTCGTTTGTCTTAAATATAGGTGCGCCAAGTTACACTCCGCGCCAATTTACCCTCCGCTCCCCTACATATTAAGTCAAGCTCTCATTACAAACGTGCCAAGTTTCCAAATTTTTTTCATTATTTCCATAAATTTTGAACAAGAGGAATAGAAAATTATTCACTAAACAAGAAACAGGTTTTTCATGCGGACGAATATATCAGACTAAACGAACCAGATCAATTCATTCATCTTCATCATCATTCAGTTCCTTCCTTTATTCGAGTGAGCACGCCTCACAAAAACCGAAAAGAGAACCTAACATAAATTTTGTTCTTTCTATAGGTTTTTTTCGACCTCAGCAAGGTTTGCTCGCTCAGATAGAGGAATCTCTCCTAGGTAAAGACCAATGATTAATTGATTCAGTTCACCTGATCCGATGAATTAGAAATTGAGAAAAACTTATTATAATTTGGTTCGTCCAGTTTGATATATTCGCTTATGTAATGTAAAGTCTAAGAACAATAGAGTCATCACAAAAAAATCAGCTGGGCAGTGTAGCAAGAACGCTACACTAGCTACGTGTTCTTGCATGAGGCACTTCCCACTCACTCTCGCATTCAACGGAAAAGGTTTATCAGTGTTCACGTAATTTGGTTCATAGCAGATAAATCAATTATAAGGGAAATTTTACGAATAATATGCAGTATTCCATTATTTTTTATTGTGAGCGTTCAGTTTTTAGCGATATTTACCTGTTGGTCAGTTTATTGACTCAGAGTGTTGGATTTTCAACATCAGAGATAAGTATCGATGTGAGTTCTTGTCATATTCATTCCAACGATCAGCTGATTCTACCGGGTTTTCATGATTAGCAATCAGTATTGGAGCGATTTCAGGATATTCAGTTCGACGGAGACTTCATTTAACCAAACCTAATTCATTTTTTCTTTTCCTAATTTTCTTTTTTTTTTTTTTTTTTTGTAATTCTTATTTTTCCTTGTTCCCATTATACTCTGCAATTATCGTCAAGCCGGTTGAAATCTATATCCACTTCTTCTATGACTAGATTCGATAATGTTCCACTACAAATCTATGCGGAGCGATAAATATTTTCTGAAGTTCTTTTCTGGCAGTGTCTTTTGTCAGACAACGGTGAAATCTTCTATCGGTCAGGTGATCCAGAGATTAAGATACATCCTCGTTTGGCCCTAAGGATCTGGGCAGAGTTTTGACTCTCTCGACGTGTTGGAGTCAACCATTTGCTATCCAAAGACCTACCTGCGGACCAACTTTGGTCCAGCGGTTCATGAGATATGGGTCCGGATGGACATGAAATCTGACAAAAACCCAATACCTATTATTGACATCAAAAGTTGAGGTTTTTCTGCTCTGTATTGATAGAGCTTCTCACTAGCTAACAAATGAGCGCTTGACGACCCGGTTGGGTCCTGCGGTTGAGGAGATATAGCTCCGGATAGAAATTTTATAGGATGGCCAACACATAAGGCTTCATTTCTTCATAGATGGGCATATTTACCACATCGATTACTCTATTCAATCACACATTGCTTTTTTCTTACATTTTATCATCAGAAATGAGTTGTTGAAATATTATATACGCATGGTATTCAACACAGAATTTAATAGGATGGCAACCACATAAGGCTTCTCCCTGGTATATTTCATATACTCAGGGAGTGCCTAAAAAGGTTTACGTTAAAAGGAATTCAACGAATTCGATTATTCATATGATAGAATTCAATCCCTCGAGGTGTTCAATTTGTTTGGAGGGGCGATCAAATTGAGTCAAGCTAATTATACTTGACTCGATCTGATAGCCTTTCCAAACGAATTCACTAATCATTCATGTGATTATTCTTGCATTTTGAAATTATCAATGATAGTTCTAAGCTAGCACTTGTTAATACAAGCTGACTGAAAAATTACTGAAGCGCTGAATTTAATTGAAGACTGTGTGAAACAAAATAATGTTCTACGTCATAAATTATATCTATGTGTGTCACAGTTGACGATTAAAGTGAATGTATTTTTCTTTCACTGAATGTTTCTCCCTTTGCCCAAATCCCGAACGCATTTCTTGAGATAATCACACTATGATAACGTAACCCACCCCGCTGAAAGTGACCGAGCAATCCTTCGACCGAGGGGTTAACCACTCGTCCGTCGACCGTACACCTGACTTCAAGACTTCATGAAGTCAGCTGACTCCAACTGACTTCAACTGACTTCAGCTGACTTTAAGTGACTTCAACTGACTTCGAGTGACTTCAGCTGACTTCAAGTGACTTCAACTGACTCCAGCTGACTTCAACTGACTTCAACTGACTTCAGTTGACTTCAGCTGACTTCAAGTGACTTCAAGTGACTTCAACTGACTTCAACTGACTTTCAGCTGACTTCTGCTGCTTACTGACTCGTGACTTCAGCTGACTTCAACTGACTTCAGCTGCCTTCAAGTGACTTCAAGTGACTTCAAGTGACTTCAGCTGACTTCAACTGACTCACTGACTTCAACTGACTTCAGCTGACTTCAGCTGAGTTCAGCTGACTTCAACTCACTTCAACTGACTTTTCGGCAAGGTGTACACCTGACTTCAAGAGTGGTTTACCCCTCGGCACCGACTATACACCCATAAAAAATAGCGTGAGGTACATCTTCGGTCGCCTATTTCGCGCATCCTGGGCGAGGCAGAATAACCCTAGGTCGAACTACCTAATTTCTGATATTAATGCTGTGTACTTGCAAAAAGTAGTGAAATCCCAGGCAAAAACATCAAATATGTAAAAAAAGCCGCCAAGTATCCACACAAAAATAAGACTTGGGTTATAAGCAAAACGTTTCGCCAGTATCTGTCGTGAAATCAAGAAAAAGAGCCAAGCACCGAACGTATCCCTACAATCTATCAGCAAGTCTACGTCGTGAAGTCGGAGTTTTGTGTGAGGATATGGGAACATCATTCCAAGAGCTACGTACTTGGCGGGCAAATTCGGTTCCGTAGATCTGTACGGACAACCCGCTACGTTTCACGCGGAAATTGAGTTTTTAATGCGACAGCAATGAAATATACTCGAAAACTAGTCATCATTCCGACCAATAATCGTATCATAAATGACTTCTACGTGTCCTTAATCATGCGGATCACTTTACAGAGGTCAATCCTTTGGACAATAAACAATAATTCTGGTTCTTCTATTATCATCAGATCAGACTCGGAACTTCGGAGTCACGTACTGTATACTCTGGAGCCAATGAGCGATGTAGAGTAGGTTCTCCTATGATAGGTGACTTACCGTGAAGCTCAAGGATGTTTTGAATGAGGTAATAAACTTATCCAAATGCAAAAGGGTTGAATCATGGAGTAGAAGGAGACATATCTCCCCACATTTAGGCGTCTCAATGTGGTCGTAAAATCCCACGTTATAGTTGGCGCTGCGATCGACCGTGTACCGAGGAGTTCCGCGCTAACGTAGGCGCGCGCATCAGATACCGCGTAGCCATGTCCATGGTCACCATGGTTACGCAGTATCTGATGCGCGCGCCGCGTAACCATGGTGACCATGGACATGGCTACGCGGTATCTGATGCACGCGCCTACGTTAGCGCGGAACTCCACGGTACATGGTCGATCGCAGCGCCAACTATAACGTGAGACACACTTTTCTTCGAGGATATGTCTCCTTCTACTCCATGGGTTGAATCAAGAAAACTCTACTTTGTATTTCGGCATAGAATCTAGAACTCGCAGCTACGGATATACGTGAATGCTATGAGTAGTACAGAGCATGACAGTTTGATGGAATGATGAATACAAAATCATTCCCAGCTCCACATTACTGCGGAAAGATTGGCCCGTGCGAGCTTACGGGAGTGCTGTAGTGCGGGCGCCTTTCCGAAAAAGTGGACCAAAAGTTTGGAATATGTATTTTGAACGAGTGTGTATGGAATCAATGTTATCTGCAAATCGGACATTCGTCAGTCGTTGCGAGATTCGTGACGTCTATATTATATCCAGCGACCGGAAACATTGTATTTTGAGACATCCATCAGCCGCCAAGTGCCGATACCAGCAACTCTTCACAGTCGAAAGAACAAACAACCAAACACACAATAAAACTGCAAGCAATCGTGTTCTATTGATCTATAGATTTGAAATGACAGATTTGATGGATAAACAATACAGTAAACAGTTGAAGAAAAAAATAGGTCGCAAGATACGTGAAAGTACTATCCCACACAGCACGTTATATTTCAGAAATGTTCCAGGAAGGCTTCATTTGAAATATGAAATATTTCATTGCAAGATTTCTGAAATATTTCAGAAACATGTTAATGTCCGCGAATATATCTAACGAAACGTTTCTGACATGTTTCTGCCATATTTCCGTCATATATCAGATATATTCCAGTAATGTTTCCGAAATCTTTTTGAAATATGTCTAGATATATTTCAGTAGTATACCAGAAATATTTCATCGATATTTATATTGGCGCATACTGAAATGTCTTAGACATATTTCTGAAATATTTTTGGCATATTTCTGAAGTATTCCTGACATATTTCTGTAATATTCCTGACATATTCCTGACATATTTCTGACATATCTCTGAAATATTTCCGACATATTTATATTTTTCGTATCCATTGCTTTTCCTCTGGTAAATAGCGACAATTATTAATTTTATCGTTGCCGTTAATTCCGCGGTAACATTAAAAGCATGAATAAAAAATGCTGCATAAGTCGCGCTGAAGAACAAGCACGTCCGATGAGCGTGGCAGCACGCGTCTAACGCCGGTAACTGTATTATGACTGGTGCGTTTTTACTTGCGAGAATCTGGCGGGAGTATGTAGCGCCGCTTTTGCCTCTAGCGGCAAGCCCGCAGACTAATATTATAATAATATTTATTACCGGAACATTTCAGAAATATTGAAAATGTTATATTTCACACGGAATGTTTCTGAAATATTGCAGAAATTCTTAAATGTTGTGTTTCAATCGACATATTTCTGGAACATTCCAGAAATATTGCAATTGTTATATTCCATACGAAACGTTCCTGAAATATTGCTCAAGTTCTTAAATGTTGTGTTTCAATGGACACATTTTCGAAAGATTTAAGAAATATTGAAATTGTAATGTTTCATACGAGATGTTTCTGAAATATTTCTAAAGTTCTGAAATGTTGTGTTTCAATCGACATATTTTCGGAAGATTTCAGAAATATTAAAATTGTAATGTTTCATACTAAATGTTTCTGAAATATTGCAAAAATTCTGAAATGTTATGTTTCAATCGACATATTTTCGGAAGATTTCAGAAATATTAAAATTGTAATGTTTCATACGAAATGTTTCTGGAATATTGCAAAAATTCTGAAATGTTATGTATCAACCGACATGTGTCTGCGATATTCCAGTTATATTGTGAATGTTACATTGCAATTGACATATTTCAGGGATATTCCAGACACATCGGCAATGTTACATTGCAATTGACATCTTTCAGATATATTTCAGAAATATTTTCAAGTTATGTTAGCAATCTGAAACGTTGAAACATTTCCGAAACATTTCTGAAATATAACGTGCTGTGTGGGATGTCAACCCGGAGCGTAAACAAAAAATACAAAAAAAAAAATAAAACTGAATTTGCCCGCCAAGTACGTAGCTCTTGGAATGATGTTCCGATATCCTCACACAAAACTCCAACTTCACGACGCACAGTGGTCCGAAATCCCGAAAAAGCGGACAAAAACCGATTTCATTTTTATTCTTTCTAGGGACTTTTAATGGTTAGAATAGTTGTAGTGATACTCCCACTATGTGTTATGACCGTTAAGAAAGGGGAAACGTCCCTACCTGGCTCAAGAATGCATTTCATTCGGGAGCGTCGGGCCTGCCGCATTGTTTGCTCGTTGCGCAACGAAATAACATCAAAGTTTAGAAGCGTCTACAGCAGTGAAAAGTTAACGGATTTGCATCAAACAAAATGGATTCTTCTCCGGAAAGTAAGTACAATTCGAATGTCCTGCGTGGAAATATTGATAACAATATATGAGGTAGTTAATCAATAATAACGGTGGTGGTGTTTTCGTTGGCCACGTTCTAAAAATTCGTGTTAAAAAAAGCAATAAGTCAAAAGTCTGGTCGGGTCGGGCTCTGAATCCAAATGGACATTGTTGCTTAGACATTTCTCTAAAACATATCCAACTAGCCGGTTTTAGCCAAAAAGCTCATCGCTTTTTTGCGTAAGGCACGATCGCAGAGTGCTGGTTTGGTTTGAAATAGTGTTCAAATCCCCCAAAAATTTCAAAATTTTGATTCGTGATTAGAAGGCTGAATTCCAAAGCTCGCTATTATTTTCAAAATTGACAAAGATAGCAATCGCCATTTCTGAACCGGAAGTCGGATCGGGTCTAAAAAGAAATTTGCACATCTTCGGGGTAAAAAAAGTATCCAATGCAAATTTCATCAAAATCGGTTCAGCGGTTTGGCTAAGCTCGTGTTTACAAGCAACTTCAACGATTTGACACCGAGACGCTGGAGAAAGCTCGCTGTTGTATCTTCAATATTGACAAAGTTAGCAATCGCAATTTCTGAACCGGCAGTCGGATCGAGTACACAAACAAAATTGCACATCTGCAGGCTGAAAAGAGTATCCAGTGCAAATTTCATCAAAATCGGTTCAGCGGTTTGGCTAAGCTCGTGTTTACAAGCAACTTCAACGATTTGACACCGAGGCGCAGGAGCCGGAAAAATCCTAAAAAATTCCCAAAATTTTGATTCGTGATCAGAAGACTGTATTCCAAAGCTCGCTGTTGTATCTTCAATATTGACAAAGTTAGCAATCGCAATTTCTGAACCGGAAGTCGGATTGAGTACACAAACAAAATTGCACATCTGCAGGCTAAAAACAGTATCCAGTGCAAATTTCATCAAAATCGGTTCAGCGGTTTCGCTAAGCTCGTGTTTACAAGCAACTTCAACGATTTTACACCGAGACGCAGGAGCCGGAAAAATCCTCAAAAATTCCCAAAATTTTGATTCGTGATCAGAAGACTGTATTCCAAAGCTCGCTGTTGTATCTTCAATATTGGCAAAGTTAGCAATCGCAATTTCTGAACCGGAAGTCGGATCAAGTACACAAACAAAATTGCACATCTGCAGGCTGAAAACAGTATCCAGTGCAAATTTCATCAAGATCGGTTCAGCGGTTTGGCTGAAACCGTGTTTACAAGAAATGGGCGGGTCACATACACCACTCTTGAAAATGTTCGAAAACGACTACCCAGGTGCCAAAACGTGCTCCCTACATGATTTTAGAATTTTTACTCGATCCGACGTTTTCAGCGATGGCGAATGTATAAGGCACTCCGTTTTTAACGATCGTGCCTAAAAACGAGCTGCCCATATTGCCCTTGCCCCTTTGGCTTTTATGATTATTTTTGTGGGAAGATGTGTGCACTTTCGGCAGTTTTTCGTAGTTTTTGCGTTCATAATGTGGTTTACAGGAAATCGGTAAAAAGAATCATGTTAAATAATCATATTTTTTAATTCTTACAGATCCTCCGGATAATACCAGAGAAATTTCTTTCACGAGGAGAGAAATTTTTGAATTCGTGAAACCGATCTTGAATGGGAACATCAATGCGCTCACTGAAATTATTGAAGTACAGGTTGCAAAAAAAACAGGAGCATCCATACATTTTGCCGCAAAATCAAAAAGATGCCCTGAAAAAATTAGTATCCGAATTCAGGAAAAGGTGGCAACAAGCTAACAGGACAGAAGAGAGATTCTCCGAAAAATTCGGCACCTGGCTCAACGTTCCGGTATTTTTCACAACTGAAATTGAAGTTCCGACGACTTCCACGGAAAGCACAGCGGGGCCCGGGCGTCCTTCGACGAGCTGGGACAATTTGAGTGACAGGTCAAAACGGAGAAGGACAGACAAGATTCGTGAACAATATAGCGTCCAAGAACTGGCCTACGCTACACAGATGGGTCTCCGGGCTTCTAGAAATTTAGAGGCTTCGAAGGTAATTAGGGATGTCTCAGAAGGCAGTCCATCAACCGCATCAAAGTACCGGAAATCTATGGAACACGTTCCAGAAAGAGTGTTGACAGGGAACGAAGTATTATCATTCGTTGTAGAAGGTGGAGTGACGAAACATACATATCAATTACTACGTTCCACAGCCGCCAAGATAAATTGTAAAGGATGGCCGCCGTATAGTACTGTATTAGATGCTAAGAAAAAGTGTTACCCTGATAAGTCAGAAATTTCTGTAACTGGAAGTGCAGCTACAGTTGGAGTCCAAGCATTGCTGAATCATACAGCTGGACGATTATTATTGGCACAATCGGACGTTATCAGAAGTCTTCCCGAAGACAAACTTGCTGGTTTAGAATTGATATGCAAATGGGGATGCGATGGCACTTCTGGTCAAAGCACTTATAAACAAAAATTCAGCGACGAAGATGGCAATGAATCGGATGCCAACATTTTCTTTATTTCGCTTGTTCCCTTGCAAATCTATGATAAAGTCAATTCGCAGATTATTATTTGGAAAAATCCGCGTCCTTCGTCGCCAAGATCTTGTCGTCCGATAAAAATAGTTTTTTTGCATGAAACTGCCGAAGCAACTAGGACAGAAGTTGATTGTATCGAAGCGCAAGCAAAAAACCTTGTGCCCTATGAAACCATACTTGACGGAAAAAAAATTAACATCGATTTCAATCTTGTTCTAACAATGATAGACGGTAAAGTTTATAATTCGATTACGAATACATCGTCAAGTATGCGCTGCTACTTTTGTGGCGCTACTTCTCAAGATTTCAATGATATCGACAAGATGTTGCAAAGACCGAACAATGAAGATTACCTCAAATTCGGAATATCGTCGCTGCATGCTTGGATACGGTTTTTTGAATGCTGCTTGCATGTATCTTACAAATTAGACTTAAAAAAGTGGCAAGCGCGCAAAGAGGATAAAGAAGGACTTGAGAGAAGAAAAAAAATATACAACAAGGTTTTCGTGAAGAATTAGGGCTTATTGTTGATCAACCGAAACAAGGCTACGGAACTTCAAATGACAGAAATACAGCTCGGCGGTTTTTCGAAAATTCTGATATCTCTGCTTCTATAAAGGGAATTGATGAGGTATTGATAAAGCGATTTCACGTGATATTGCAGGTGATTTCTTGTGGGTTCGCAATCAATATACCCAAATTTCGCGACTACACGGAAATTACTGCAAGACAATTTGTTGACCTGTATGGGTGGTATTACATGCCAACAACAGTGCACAAAATTTTGATACACGGTCCCCAAATTATTGATTCATTGATATTGCCTATCGGACAAATGTCCGAAGAAGCTCAGGAATCGTGTAACAAATATATTAAAGAATTCCGGCGAGATTTTTCACGAAAATGTGATCGAGCTAAAACCATGGAAGACGTTTTCTGCAGACTTTTGATAACGTCAGATCGACTAGTATGTAGTTTGCGTACAGTTCCTCCTAAGAAACTGAAATCGTTGACCGCAGATGCGATTGAACTATTGATTCCACCTTCAGTTGCGGAATCAAGTCAGATTCCTTTGATTAATACGGAAAGCGATGAATCTGAAGATGACAATGATTTTCCACCGCATGCGTTTGATAGCGAGTAAGACGTTGTATAGTAGTAGTTGCATTAGTAGAAGTAGAAATTGTAAAATTATATCTAAATAAATGTTCAGTATCATTATAATAGGAATTAATTATTTTATCCCAAACTTCTTCTTCCCAAACCTTCACATGTCGAGTGTCCGAAAAATGTTCTATTCAATTTATTTGCAATCCTAATTTTCAAAATCAGACTCTATATTTATCATCAGCAGCCTTGAAGACTCCTAAAAATGTCTTCCGTGCAAATCAAATCGACTCTCCAAAAAGTACCCGTCCATATTAAGTCCGCCATTTTGTTTTTGGAAATTATGACTTCGGATTCGTATTCAGCGACCCCGAAAACCCCCGAACACAGACTTTCACCCGAATCCAATAGTATATTACACACCTAGGGAGGGAAAGTAGGCTATTCCAAACTGCATGTGAGATTGACACCCGAGCCGAAGGCGAGGGTGGCAAGAACGCAGTTTGGGATGGCCTTTTTCACTCCCGTGGGTTGTATACTATTTTTCACCACCCCCTGCAACGGAAAGCACGACTTCCCGTTCACGCAGCGGGCCGAAAGTCGTACTTTCCGTGCAGGTGTGGTGAAAAAGGTTTTTAAAGAAATTTTTTACCGTTTTTGATCCGCCATTTTGTTTTTGGAAATTCTGACTTCGGATTCGTATTCAGCGACCTCGAAAACCCCCGAATACAGACTTTCACCCGAATTCCGAATTATGTCCGCTTTTTCGGGATTTCGGACCACTGTGAGACGGTTTTACTCACAAAAGTAAAAACTGAAAACTAAGAATTGTAGAAGAATCATCTTCTGACACTGATCGACAGGACTGATCTGACAGGTGACAGGTGACAGCTCTTAGCTCACTTCAGACTCTTTTAGAACCATGAACAGCGCCGCGCAACAGTCATTTGTTTCCCCAAAAGCCAATCAAAATGGGTCTTAAGCGACAACAATGGGTTTCGAGATGATCGTGACACCTCCTTTGTAGGTGTGGACTTCACATTTGTATTCGTGTATTTTTCACCGTGTAAATACCTAAGATTTGCAACATTCGAATTTAAAACTACCGCCGTCGCTAAATCTGGGAGTGGGGAGTCACTAATTTGACCTCTGACTCACCCGAGGCGCTGCGAAACAGGCTACGAAATTTTACATGGGCGCTCACGGGACCTTCCACTCTACCCCATCCTCTTTGCTGAAAACCAGAGTTCCGGGTTAACGTGGGTGCGCGCATCAGATACAGCGTAACCATGGTGACCATGGACATGGTTACGCGATGTCTGGTGCGCGCGTACACGTCAGCCCGGAAGTCCGCGGTTCTCGGTGTTCACAGCATCCCCTGTAACGTGGGATTTCGGGCCCAATTATAGACACGCTAAAGCCTGAAGCACAGACTTTTCGGTGTCCGGTGTGCCGGATCACCTACACACTCACACGCGTACGTGATCGACTGGGATTTTCTGGGGGGTGGGGTTCGACCAATCACGTACGCGTGTGAGTCAGAGTGTGTAGGTGATCTGGCACACTGGACACCGAAAAGCCTGTGCTTCAGGCTTAAATGTGGGGAGATACGTCTCCTTCTACTACGCCACCGCTTCAGTTGAACTCGTCACGTGCTAAAAGGCACCTACGAGACATACGTTCGCATATTTTGAACCCTCTTTCACTGATATGAGCGAGGTTTCTGTGAAATCAGCTTGTGACCCTTGCTATATTTTTCTCGTAACAAAATTCGGAAAACGAATGCCTGATTTGTTTTCTTACCTGATTCCAGTTAAACCAGCTGCTGTGAAGATTGTCTTGGACACTGAATTGATTTACATCGGACGCCCGGTTAGTGCAAGATGCGAAACTTGGGGCAGTTCACCGGCTGCAAGGATTGTCTGGACGCTAGGCGGCAACCTAATCCGGGATCCGTCGATCGCTTCAACTCAGCGAAGCAATTCGACTGTGAGCAAGCTAGCGTTGGTAGTTAGCCGAGAGGATGATTCTAAAGAGCTCATTTGTCGTGCAGAAAACTCAAGATTTCCGGGTGGCATTCTTGAAGACAAGAAAATCCTGCGGGTGTCCTGTAAGTCTCAGGTTCTGTTGGAATAGTTGCCTATAGATAGATAGATAGATTGATTTATCTTATCCATGACAATATTGGATCAGCCTGTGGTGCATTTACAAATAATCACAAATCTAGTGTCTCGCTCCAAAACTACTGATGCCATGCCTCCTAATAACCACAATAGAAACTGGTTGGTTAATCTCACTAATACTGAAATTCCCAGTAATGTCGCGGATGTGATACAACTAGGTCCAAACTTTGGTTTACCCTATGTTAAAATAAAAAAAAAAAAAAAAACAATATCCCTTGCAATCAGCTGATCTCACATTTTGAATCGAATATTTCGTACATCCCATCGGACACTAGAAATCAAGCGAGATTGGAATTCACAAATGAACTCAACAGTCTTATAAACAAATCTACTAGTTTAAGTAAACCTTCTTCTTTGAATCTGGAAACCGCAGAAACTCAGCCTTTCCGCAAAGATCACCCGGATCTCTTGTTTGTGTAGGCAGATAAAGGCAACACCACAGTGGTTATTACAAAAGATCTTTATAATCAGAAAATGTTAGAACAGTTATCGGATCAAAACTTTTATAAACTGTCTAGATTTGACTTGGTACACACCTGTACAAGAGGATGTCAACAATTTAACGGCAGCTTGGCTTAAAAAGAACTACATTACTAAAGAGAAGAGGTTTTCGATTTGCAACAATGATAGTGTGGCTCCGAGAGCATATAGTCTACCAAAAATTCATAAAGAAGATATTCTGATGAGGATTATTGTCTCTTTTATCAACAGTCCTACCTATCATTTTGCTATGCTATTGAATTCTTGGATCAGCAACTACGTTAGACCTCCAGCTTCAAGAATCAAAGATAGTTTCGGTTTAGTCAGGCTTATTAGAGGAGTCGTTCTCCCTCCTGATTATATTTTGATTTCTTTAGATTTGGTTTCTTTATTTACCAACATCCCTCATAATCTAGCCATCTCTGCCGTTGAAAGCATGCTGCACTCGATTGTTACCGACATTTAGATATCTCCGAATATCAAGTACACGGAAGTAAATCGCAAAAAAACAGCTTCTTAGCGGAATTCTACAAATGATTCTGAACAGATACATGCGAAAATATTTTAAATCTACTACAAAATGAAGGAATGGCATGGTTACTACGAATTCATGATAGTAATTTCGTAGAAACCATGCCGTTCCTTCATTTTTTAGTGAATCCAAAATATTTTCTGACATATCTGTGCGGAATCACGTGTAGAATTCTGCCAAGAAGCTGTATTTTGCTATTTACTTCCGTGGACTCGGATATTCGGAGATATCTGAATGTCGGTAACAATCCCCTTATAGAAAAATCCTATTGAGCCAATCAACAGTAACTATTGAGTACGAATAGTTACTATTGAGTTCGAATAGTTGTGAATAGTTTTCAATAGTTATGTACTTCATCATGAGCATTGAGGTGATAGTTCTCAATAATCACTGGTAACGTCAATAGGTAGTACTTTTAGGATTCAGTACTCCACAACAATCAGCGAGTATTGGGTCAATAGTTTGTCATTATTGGGGTACCAATAGTCACCCCAATAATGACAAACCAATAAGTAGCACTATTGAGATTCAATAGTTTGTCACAATCGTTGACTATTGAGTTGATAGTTTGCCATTATTAGGGGAATTTCCAATAAGCTACACTATTGAGATGCATAATGCTTCTCAATAATCAGTGATTAGGGGGAATAGTTTGGCATTATTGGGAGAATTCCGACATCTTCATTCTTATTCTTGAATATGGCGTCGCCATATTGTCTTAAAGTGTCAAGTGTTATGAACGCGTATACCGCCCGGACGATTTTGCTTAGTGTATCCACTTTATAAACGGATACCAGCGTGAATATGGGTAAGTAATATTCTATCACCTACATACGTAATCTATGAGACTTGAATATCGTAACGACGGGTGTTTCTATACCCTAGCGGCCTAGCATCATACAACGCACCACCTAACCTATAACCCCAATCTATCGCTAACCGTTTTCACTGTCTCAAAGCGTATCGGACAAGCGATTCGCGTAGACGATTCATCGAACTTGAGTTTATCTGCCCGATATTCACTCTCTAATATTAAACAACCAAATCGATGTTAGAGTATAGAATAGAAGCTCATTTACTGTGGGTTGAATGATGTAGTAAAACAATAATGTAATTATTTCCAGAATATTATAATTTTGTCATAAGTATTTCTTAAAACGGATGTGTTTGATGATTCCAGTTCTGATACACCTTTACAGCATTAATGTTCTGGAGGCGAAAGGATATTGAGGCCGTCAGCAACTGACCAGCTTACAGAAGGACACAAAGACTTCCGTCAGAGTATGTATACATTGTAAATGTGAATTTGGACCACGTGTACGAAAATATTTTCATAGATTTATCATTATTATCTCAGCGCAAGACGAGAACAGCTACGGGGGACTACCGAGCTGCCTAACGAGGAAAATATTTTTGATATTACTTCAACAACGTCTAGTGATGATTCATTGTTTAAAATTCAATGATTCGTTGTACCAAATCAAGTCATGCTAGTACGGGACTGGATTATAATTCTTCAAACGCCTGCGATAGAATTGGGATGCAAGGAACCTTGAGCAAAGCCCTTCGAGGCCCTCCGGAGAGGTTCGCAAGGGTCAGTGCAATGCTCGGCGGAGAGGTTCGGTGCATACTTTTAGGGACCTGACCTTTTAGAGCGCAGCTTTATTCTACAGTAGTCGACTCTTGGACTCGGGCCTTTTGTCAACCATTCCGGAGGGTTTCATTTTACATATTAACGTATGAAATTATAAATTAGTATTAAGTATTTGATATCTTGTTTCTAAGACTCGATGCAATATCAAACTATAATTCTCACACAATTTCGTACAAATTTTGTATTACGTCAAGTTATAAGATTATATTTAAATAATTTTGTTTACTCGTTTATGGCTCCAAATCGCACAAGTGTACTGGATTTAGGGTGTCTAAGTCGTTGGAATTCTGACTGTATGAGATAGCTGTGTGTGATACGGGATATATATAACTGTGTGATGTATATGTATACTATTATAGGGTAATATTGAATACTGTTGGTCTATACTTTTGGGGTACTATTGAATACTGTTAGTCCATACTGTTGGGGTACTATTAAGTACTGTTGCTCTATACTGTTGGGGTACTATTGAATACTCTGGCTCTATACTATTGGGACACTATTGAATACTGTTGACCCTATACTATTGGGATTACACTATATTCAATAGTACCTCAATACTGTAGATGTAATAGTATTCATAATACTGTTCCCCCAATAGTATAGGGTCAACAGTATCCAATAGTGTCCCAATAGTATACGGTCAACAGTATTCAATAGTGTCCCAATAGTATAGGCCAACAGTATTCAATTGTGTCCCAATAGTATAGAGCAACCGTATTCAATAGTATC
>JAEUYN010000191.1:0-12830 GCA_018257835.1 Euura lappo
TGTTATATTTTCTAAAGATATTCTGCTACATAAAGGTGATAATGTGAATCAGGTGTGAAATCTGAGTACACAGTAAGTTTTAATATCACGTCGTTCAGTGGACATTACTTCGAATGAGAAAACAAATACTTGGGTGCGACATTGTAATTACGAACATGAAATAAAAACTCGGTAGGCCAATTTACGTGGAACATTACAAATAACAAACCTGTTTCTATAGAAAAGCACCTCTTCTCAGCGTCAGAACTTTAACTAAAACTGACCCTAGAATTATCTGTTAAAAATGCTTCTGCATCTTAACAACTTCGGTGATAATTTTAGTGGCAAGCTTGGAAACATGAGAATGGTCTATTATGGAGATCGATCGAGTCGAGTCAACGGAAGTGGAGAAATAGAAATTCATCTACTCCTATGAAATTGTGTTTGACGTTTCTACGACAAATCGTCGTCTTCATCAGACTCTATGTAAGAGAAAGCAGAAATATAAAAGCTGGTCCTAATATAATGTACACGGATGATAACGACGGTCAGACTTGAAAAGATGGTTGAATATGAACATGGTTCGGAGCTAACAATAAAAGAAGTAAGCTAAGTCACAAGATTAAAAACAC
This sequence comes from Euura lappo, assembly GCA_018257835.1. NCBI lineage: Eukaryota > Metazoa > Arthropoda > Insecta > Hymenoptera > Tenthredinidae > Euura > Euura lappo. Next base: position 612 of record JAEUYN010000191.1, read on the forward strand.
AATAGTTAAAATGACAATTGAAACCACAAAAATAAGTAAAAAACCGTTATCATCCAAAGGACCTCGCTCACTCCTTTTACTGACTTTGAAGCCGAAACATATGTTCATATTCAACCGGCTTTTCAAGTCTGACCGTCGTTATCATCCCTGTACATTATATTAGGACCGGCTTATATACTTCTGCTTTCTCTTACATACTTTCTGATGAAGACGACGATTTGTCGTAGAAACGTCAAACACAATTTCATAGGAGTGGATTAATTGCTATTTCTCCTCTTCCGCTGACTCGTCCTCCATACTATATCAAGACGTCGAATGATAGAGTCCTTCTAAATAAAAAAAAAATAAAAAAACAGTGAAAATGGTCTGCTTTCCGAGAATAATCGCCTCGGTTACCACAAACAAAGATATTTGTACTTTCAATCAGATACTGCAGGTGCGGAATATAATTGCATTGATGCAGACTTATGCGCAGTGTACGTACTTCTTTTAATTTGTTAAACTAACCTTCACCACATTCAACAAAGATTAAGATCTGTCATTTCTCGATACTCATCGTTAGATACTTGCCAATGCCGGCATCAGATGTGGGTGCAAGCCAGGTGGCCACCCGGAGACTTAATTCTTTCCAAGAAAGCACGAAAACGAATAGGGGCATAAGAAGTAACTGTTTGAGACCTGTTTGTTAAGTCATGTTCGAATCCGCATGTGCGGTAGTGCAGAAAGTACATGGTTGACAACGTGCGCATTTTCCAAGTATATCAGCAAGTGGCAATGAAAGTAATTCTTTATGCCTTGATTAGAAGAATCCATTTCCATTTATATTATTAATTCAACACGTATAACTAATTTTTTTTAATTTGTCTTCCGGCTGATATGGCTATAATATATATGGCTGAGCGCCTGTTTTCAAAGATTGCTCCGGGACTGCCGTGGAATAACGCTCGCTGAAATTCAACAGAACCATTGCAGAAGTAGCCACAGCAGCTGCATTTGTATTAATGAATGTGGTGATCAGAATCTCGACAGGATCGCTAGGTAAAAGAATTGAAAATTGTATTTATACCTCTGATCAATCGTCAAGTTAGCCAGCTCTGGAACCCTGCACCAATGTTCTTCAGGTATTAAAGTGATGAAGATTTGTGAGAAATAAGTCCAAGCGACGAAGAAGGCGAAGGGGATCATAAGAATAAAAAGTATCTTCTGGTAGAGTCCGAATTCTCCGATGTATGGGAGTAGATCATCGAAGTCGAGGTCCTTTGTAACCTTGTTATCCTTATTGTTGCTGATCGATGCTGGTGAATCTGACGATTGATTCAATTGACCTATCGTTTCTTGAGAGGTTGTACAAGAATTTTCTACTAGATTTGGGCAAGTCTCTTTGTCCTCAGCGACGCACTCAGGCACATTACTTCCAAACTTCTCCTGCGGAGGCATGATTGTTGATGGATACGCGAAATGGTCAACTATCGATTAATTATATGCCAATTATTGCCGTGTTTACCCGATTTCCTTCTTATCTGGTCAACATTCTGATAGTCAAGTCTATCTGATTAGTTTTATATCAATTAATTGGAACAAACACGAGCAGAATATTTGATTTACCAAACGAAAATCAGGTATTGGTTGACTCGTCGATTATTTTCACTATCACCTCAAAATAGTGGATAATTTATTGTATTATATGCTTAATAAAGTTTGCTGATTTGTTGAAAAATAACTTATATGATAACTTCTTTTCGAAAATTTTGTAGTTACTCCTTCACAATAGAGAAAAAAAAGTTAAAATCACTATCGAAAAATTTCACAAACTTGTTTCTGGTTATTTGGTTTGTTAGCAATTAGATATTTTAATGTTTGAATCATTTGAATTATTCTTAATCAACCAAGGGAGAAGCTGGACTAACCCCATTCAGGTAAATCCAAGCTCAGGGGAGCAGCACTACAGCGTAAGGTTGACGCGCGTTTGAATATATAGACTGTTGCCACTCTATCGCGCCCCTCTACACACCAGTCGGCTACCTGTGGCGATGAAGAGTATCGAATGTTTATGGATTGGCATTGAACACTGTAAAGCTATGTCCGCCTGCAATCGCACCAACGGAACGCGGAACTCCTTCACGGGCAGAACCCACTGAACAGTGTCATATCGGTGAACCACAATTGTCGAGATGCCAAACATTCAATCGAAAATCATAGTTTCGAATGAAAAGTACGAAAATGTGGAGAAACACTTACTACAGGCTGTTTCTAATTACTGACTAGATTCAATATTGATGCTCTCCGGTTTGAGTATATCAGTAATATTCCCCGATGAGGTATTGTGAAACTTCCGATGGTAATCCAGAAGATCCTCCAAACTTAGCCAACGTGGATTACATACATGACAGAATGAAAACAGTCGTCTTGCGTTATTTTTCTACTATTCATTCCCAGGCCCACGGTGGAGGATGGACTTTCGCTGCCTCGAACAACGTCCGAGCGACCTTCTATTGAGACTGGATTATAAAACTTCAGTACAAGTTGCGTATTGCAGTGAAGAACATTACTTATTTAATTTTTTTCACCGATTGTACACTGATAACGGTACAATCGGTGCAATGCTTATCAGCGTGATACAGTTAAACTTTGGAGCCAACAACGGCAAAAGAAAATCCACTGATATTCAACTTTTTTTTATAGAAAGATGAAACTGTTTAGAAAATTTCAATTCGTCAGATCATATTATCTTTATTATTATTATCATATTAAATTATTAAATAAAGTTGTTTATGATTACATGCAAGCGGGTTTTAGGTATAATTGCTCAGGATTTGACAATATAGGTTCTTTAAAAATATTCATTTTCTGATATTCATATTTTTCGTGTAGGTATGGATCATGTTTGCAAAATCGTCGCAAAAAGAAAGGAAAACATGCCCGAGCAAAGAGACTGGGCCGAGTCAGCTCTTAATTTGATGTTATTAATCGCTCGCTCCAAGGGCCAGAGATATGCTTTACGAGTTTCAGACGTTTTTAGTAGCGAACGAATAAATCCTTAGATCTAATATAACAAATATCTGAAATAAAATACTCTGACTTCAACACAACGCCACGCCACGGAACAAGAAGATGTGATAAAAGTGTGTTTCAACGGTCGTTGCACCAAACAATGTGACGGTAATGAGGTTTGTTCATTGATATGCACGGACACCGGAAGTAACAATTTACACGTAATACGACTATTCTGACCTTCATTATACCTATGGTACGAAAGTTTTTGCAGGATGACTTATACACTGAAAAAAATATCATCAATAGCAAGAAAATTGGATTTCATCCAAGTGAACATGTACTTAGATCAACTAAAATATCATTAAATCAAATACAATTTGTTGAATCAACCAAAATTTTCTTGCTTTTTGTGCGATAATTTTTTCAGTGTACATATATCTGGGGTAGTCCAAATGAAAGTGAACAGAGTTTGACCCCGACCCTCACCGAATTGGTCGCCGATTTTTTTCCGTATTCTACTCCATAAAAGGTACGCTTTGCGATTTTTCTTAGATTTTTTAGACCCATGGCTCGGTCGCGGCGATTTTTTCAAGTTTTTCCATCAATCTAACGCAACTCTGAAGTCTTACATTTTATCGCAAATTCACAAAGGAAAAAAAGTTTAGTTTTCTTTTGATCTTCACAAAAATATTTTTTCACGAATTTTCAGTGCATGCTAAATCGTCGATTTCGACGAAAAACGCACAAAAATTGAGTTATCTCGGAAAACCCGTTTTAAAAATTTTTTAAATTTTTTGTCAATTTTCTTTGGTTAAAAACACACAACTTTTGTATGAAACATATTTTGGGCACGGCCTTCATTCGGGAGCTACGCCTTGTTTTATGTGATAATATCAGTAAAGTACGTAAATCAATTTTTGTTCAATATTTCGTATAAATCACTCGAGGTCAAACCGTGAGTTTTGAATGTGGTCAAAAATTTTCTTGAACATAAAATAGAACATTGAAAATCATAATTGAAATAGTACATTGTGTATCAAGGGTACAAAGTACTATTTTTTCGAGTGTACTGCAATCACACTCGTCAAAATAGAGTTGCGCCCGTGATGCACACGATTTTTTTCTCAACACCTGGTCTGCAGAAATGCCTCTTTTCAGACCGAGTGCGCGGGCGCAAAACAGCACTTTGCGCCCGAGGGCCGAAAAGATCTGTTTTGCGCCCGCTCAAGAGGTATGAAAAGTGGCATTTTGCGACCGGTGTAAGAAAAGAAAGTGAAGTACACATGCAAATCCAACTGTCACGGGATTCATCTACGTGCCAAAGCTGAAATTCTATCGGATGAAAAGATTTAAATTGATTCCCTACCGTAAAGTCGACACTCACCACGATTAGTGAACGTCATAAGTAATCACTGTAAGACCACTGATCTTGGGCTAATCAGAAAACGAATGAAACTAATTATTATAGAGATTTCAGGATACTAAAGTGTTTTGACTCTTGGAACATTGAGTTTGTAAACACTCAATCGTGTGTCGAAGTTGATGACGAATAAAGTGATTTTGATTTTAGGTATGGAACACACAATTTGGGGTCGAATCCGCCTAAAGTAATTTATACGGAAAATTAAAAAAAAAATGTATTCACGTACTTTACTGATATTATCACATAAAACAAGGCGTAGCTCCCGAACGAAGGCCGTGCCCAATAGTTATTGTGTATCAAGGGCGCAAAACACTATTTTTCGAGTGTGAAATTTGCAGTACGAGCTGAAGGCGAGTGTACTGCAATCACACTCGCCAAAATAGCCTTGCGCCCGTGTTGCACACGATTTTTTTCTCAACACCTGGTCTGCAAAAATGCCTCTTTCAGACCGAGTGAGCGGGCGCAAAACGGAACTTTGCGCCCGAGGGCAGGAAAAGAGTCGTTTGCGCCCGCTTTGGGCGGGCGCAAAGCACATTTCCGCCCGAGGGCCGAAAAGATCTGTTTTGCGCCCGCTCAAGAGGTATGAAAAGTGGCATTTTGCGACCGGGTGTGAGAAAATATGTTTTATACAAAAGTGGTGTGTTTTTGACCAAAGAAAAATGACAAAAAATTTCAAAATTTTTGAAAACGGGTTTTCCGAGATAACTCAATTTTTGTGCTGTTTTCATCGAAATCAACGATTTAGTTTGCTCTGAAAATTCGTGAAAAAATATTTTTGTAAAGATTGAAAGAAAACTAAACTTTTTCTCCTTTATGACTTTGCGATAAAATGTAAGATTTCAGAGTTACATTAAGTTAATGCAAAAACTCTGAAAAATCGCCGTGACCGAACGATGAGTCTAAAAAATCTAAGAAAAATCGGCAAGTGTACCTGTTGTAGAGTAGAATACGGAAAAAAATTGGCGACCAATTCGGTGAGGGTCGGGGTCAAACTCTGTTCACGTTCATTTGGACTACCCCATGATCTTTATCTGAAGTCCGTAGGTATTTTATGATATATTGCCCACATTTACACACATCATATCATAGCGGAAAAATTTACATCATTTAGCATGTTTATTCTTAATATCATTTATATATGCACTGCAAACACAGCCGTCACATTACTGTAAAGCGCGCTGATATCCACAACACTTAATAATTAGCGTCACTTATAATTGCAATAGCAATTCTGCCAGAACTACAATAATGATCAATAGCAAGGTTTTCACTTTTTTTCTATTGAGGTCTCACTTTCTTGTTCATTTGATCCGCCACTTCAAGTTCGCATATTATTGGGATTATAAATTTGCCTTTCATTCGCTTCCGGGAATACAATATTTTTAGTAGGTTCAACTATGCAAGTGACGGTATGGCTAAATGAGAATAAAACTTTCTGATAATACTTCAGCAACGATTTGACCTATAGGGATTGTCATTGCCCAAGGCATCGAAGACTTTTATATGAGGACCACAGTTCAAGAAGCTAAGCCAAGGTCTATCTCCGGAAGACCAAAGGGGTCTCAATCACAACGAACGTAAATAATGCAAAGTCGATAAATCGGTTTTAATGTACAGATTAATGAAACATTTCGCAGACATCAACCGTATCTTCATTATTGGGAATATGTGATCATCGAGTCAATAAACCGTATACCCTTATATGCGATAACCTTATCTCTAGTTACCAGCCTAGATTGAATATTTACAGCAAGGCGACAATTAGTTATCACCTAGAGATAGTGATTCCATTAAGATCACAAGGCTAAATGTCCCATAGCTAGTTGGCTTCAAAGTCATGAATAATTGATATCCATCTTTCAAACATCCAGTCTTTCACATCTTTATAGATACTCAGCTCAAGTGTGTGTTTATAGAAATGCCTATCCACAAGCTACCGCCCTTGAGATTCTAATTGTCAATTTACAGGGTTTAAGGATACAGATCGCGAGACAACCTAAACCAAGTCAAACAACTTTCGCCTACGTATATCGCATGAGCCCAGATCAGCGATCTAATAACAACGTCGACGATTCCTTGAATATGTTTACCTTTCTTGCCAGTCTTTTTGTATGTGATTAGATGCTCGTAAAATCACAGGTCTGGCAGCCACTGAATTTACAACCATCAAAAGACGTGAGTAAAGTCTATCTCCGAATGAAGAACAAAAAAAATGTGTATTTTAAGATGCTCAAATCTAACCATTTATGACTCGTATATGAAAAGATGGAAGGAAGCATAGGAAGTTGAAGAAATTACTTCCTCGACTATCAGTAATGGTCGTTAATTAGAGAAACTGCCCACGGCAAGTATCGATTATGCACAATAAAGAAGGCGGTACGCATCAAAGGAGATTAATTAGGAAGGCGAACTAGAAGCTTCCGGCAGGGGATCGGAATCTGGTAGATATGAAACAGGATACGCGTAGCAAGGCTGTAACCTTCCGGCTGGGCAAAAAATTATTACTCTGTTCCAACTGGAACGACGGATCGTTATCTTGCTAGCAAATATTCACGCCACGGTAATGATTAGGTGGCGGGAGAGGGAGACGATTTTGTTTCGAGGCACAGAGACGATTTCTCAGGATACGACTTTTCATCTACGATTGACGTTCATGTTAAGTGATTTGACTTCAATTCACTCTTTGCCTTTTTTCGAGTCGATGTATCTGAATAACTCAGGCTCCCTCGTAGGTGTAGCCGCCTCATGCTGTGATCTGTAGGAGAACATCCTAAAAAATATGTGTTTGAGACAAGAATCAGTTTTCATATAGCATTTTCCAATTGCACAGTTTTCGGCTAACACCGTAAATTTATACATATATACATATAGGGTGCGCTAGTCGGAGAGGTTCTATTCTACACAGAATAGTTTTACAATTTACACGAATTATTCTACACAATTTTTTCTACACAATTTGTTTTCTACGCTGTTTTTTTCTACACCGTTTTTTTTCTCCGTAATTTTTTTCTACTTCATGATTCTCCTACACGTCGCAGTTCTATACGATCAGAATCCCGAAATAGTACATTGTTTACCGACCGTTTTCTCCGAGGTGAACATACTATTTTTGACAACAGCGCAGCGAAAACAGCGAGTTTCCATCCGCAAACGAGGGACCGACAATCAACTGGTTTCCATCCTCGTTTGCGCTGTTAGCGCTCAGCTGTTGTAAAAAATATTTTTACAGAATCTTCCTACAGATGAATCGTCGAGATCTATTTTTTCTACACTGTTTTTTTTCCTACACATCGATTCATTGATACACCGATTTCTTATTTTTAATTTTTTTACAGACAAATAGCTTTTTACGGTACAGACAGACTTAAGTGCCACCTTACGGATCGAGAACAAGCGTCAAAAAGTGACTATTTAACGTCTGTACCGTAAAAACCTATTTGCCTGTAAAAAAAACCAAGAATAAGAAATCGGTGTATGAATGAATTAATGTGTAGGAAAACAAAACGGTGCAGATAAAAGCGGTGTAGAAACGAAAAGTGGTGAAAAAAAATTATGTAGAAAAAATGGTGTAGAATAATTCGTGTACAACATTCACCGTGTAGTACAATTCTGTGTAGAATAGAACCTCACTCCAAATTCTTGGGTAGTGAATAAGAGTGAGGCGTCACGCACCCGAAGGTGACGCTCGTGTAAGCTCGGCACGAGTCGACTTTTCCTGGGTTGCGAGTGAGACTGACCGAATGGCAGTCACCGAATGGACAAATTGTCCAAGTTCAAAGTTGCGGCTCATGACTCGGAATGGTGTAAAAAATGTGAAAAAATTAGAATACGTTCCCCTTTCATCCCTGAAATAGCGGTACAGATTTCATCAGGGTTCGTAAAAATGTACCCCCGTAATTAATAATTTCTTCGTTAAAATCACCGAATGGGCGAATTTTCCAAGTTCAAAGTTGCGGCTGATGACTCGGAAAGGTTTAAAAAATGTGAAAAAATTAGGATGCGTTCCCCTTTCATCCCTAAAATAGCGGTACAAATTTCATCAGGGTTCGTAAAGATTTACTCCAGTAATTAATAATTTCTTCGTTAAAATCACCCAATGGGCGAATTTTCCAAGTTCAAAGTTGCGGCTCATGACTCGGAAAGGTTTAAAAAATGTGAAAAAATTAGGATGCGTTCCCCTTTCATCCCCAAAATAGCGGTACAAATTTCATCAGGGTTCGTAAAAATGTACACCCGTAATTAATAATTTGTTCGTTAAAATCACCGAATGGGCGAATTTTCCAAGTTCAAAGTTGCGGCTCATGACTCGGAAAGGTTTAAAAAATGTAAAAAAATTAGGATGCGTTCCCCTTTCATCCCTAAAATAGCGGTACAAATTTCATCAGGGTTCGTAAAAATTTACTCCAGTAATTAATCATTTCTTCGTCAAAATCACCGAATGGGCGAATTTTCCAAGTTCAAAGTTGCGGCTGATGACTCGGAAAGGTTTAAAAAATGTGAAAAAATTAGGATGCGTTCCCCTTTCATCCCCAAAATAGCGGTACAAATTTCATCAGGGTTCGTAAAAATGTACACCCGTAATTAATAATTTGTTCGTTAAAATCACCGAATGGGCGAATTTTCCAAGTTCAAAGTTGCGGCTGATGACTCGGAAAGGTTTAAAAAATGTGGAAAAATTAGGATGCGTTCCCCTTTCACCCCTAAAATAGCGGTACAAATTTCATCAGGGTTCGTAAAGATTTACTCCAGTAATTAATAATTTCTTCGTTAAAATCACCGAATGGGCGAATTTTCCAAGTTCAAAGTTGCGGCTCATGACTCGGAAAGGTTTAAAAAATGTGAAAAAATTAGGATGCGTTCCCCTTTCATCCCCAAAATAGCGGTACAAATTTCATCAGGGTTCGTAAAAATTTACTCCAGTAATTAATAATTTGTTCGTTAAAATCACCGAATGGACGAATTTTCCAAGTTCAAAGTTGCGGCTGATGACTCGGAAAGGTTTAAAAAATGTGAAAAAATTAGGATGCGTTCCCCTTTCATCCCTAAAATAGCGGTACAAATTTCATCAGGGTTCGTAAAATGTACCCCGTAATTAATAATTTGTTCGTTAAAATCACTGAATGGGCGCATTCGTCTGAAAGTTGCGGCTGATGACTCGGAAAGGTTTAAAAAATGTGAAAAAATTAGGATGCGTTCCCCTTTCATCCCCAAAATAGCGGTACAAATTTCATCAGGGTTCATAAAAATGTACACCCGTAATTAATAATTTGTTCGTTAAAATCACCGAATGGGCGAATTTTCCAAGTTCAAAGTTGCGGCTGATGACTCGGAAAGGTTTAAAAAATGTGAAAAAATTAGGATGGCTTCCCCTTTCATCCCTAAAATAGCGGTACAAATTTCATCAGGGTTCGTAAAAATGTACCCCCGTAATTAATAATTTCTTTGTTAAAATCACCGAATGGGCGAATTTTCCAAGTTCAAAGTTGCGGCTCATGACTCGGAAAGGTTTAAAAAATGTGAAAAAATTAGGATGCGTTCCCCTTTCATCCCTAAAATAGCGGTACAAATTTCATCAGGGTTCGTAAAAATTTACTCCAGTAATTAATAATTTCTTCGTTAAAATCACCGAATGGGCGAATTTTCCAAGTTCAAAGTTGCGGCTCATGACTCGGAAAAGTTTAAAAAATGTAAAAAAATTAGGATGCGTTCCCCTCTCATCCCTAAAATAGCGGTACAAATTTCATCAGGGTTCGTAAAAATCTACCCCCGTAATTAATAATTTCTTCGTTAAAATCACCGAATGAGTGAATTTTCCAAGTTCAATTTTTTTCCAAATTTGCCGAATTTTTCCAAAGTTGCGGCTCATGACTCGGAAAGGTTTAAAAAATGTGAAAAAATTAGGATGCGTTCCCCTTTCATCCCTAAAATAGCGGTACAAATTTCATCAGGGTTCGTAAAAATCTACCCCCGTAATTAATAATTTGTTCGTTAAAATCACCGAATGGGCGAATTTTCCAAGTTCAAAGTTGCGGCTCATGACTCGGAAAGGTTTAAAAAATGTGGAAAAATTAGGATGCGTTCCCCTTTCATCCGTAAAAAAGCGGTACAAATTTCATCAGGGTTCGTAAAAATCTACCCCCGTAATTAATAATTTCTTCGTTAAAATCACCGAATGGGCGAATTTTCCAAGTTCAAAGTTGCGGCTCATGATTCAGAAAGGTGTAAAAAATCTGGAATGAGTAAAAAAACACTCCCCTTCCACCCCCAATATAGTGGTAGAAATCTCATCTGGGTTCGTGAAAATTTACTCCCGAAATGAATTATACAAATTCGACGAGGTTGCGAAGCGCCCGGAAACAGCTAAGCTATCAGTTTTCTTCAAATGCTTGACGTGATTTCATACGTATTTATACAATTTTCGATGCTTTCCCAATTATTGACACCACCAGAGACGAACCAGGGCGTTGGGATGAAATTTTGACGTCGGGGGCCCCGCGCCCCTATTCGTCCCTGGCTCCGCGCAACCGGCGGCTGAAACCTGCGGCTAACTGGCGTCGTATTTGGGCTACGGCAAATTTCACTATCCCCCTGGGAGGAGGGCATCAGTTTGGGCTACGGCAAATTTCACTATCCCCCTGGGAGAGGGCATCGGATTTGGGCTACGGCAAATTTCACTATCCCCCTGGGAGGTCATCGGATTTGGGCTACGCATTTCACTATCCCCCTGGGAGGAGGTCATCGGATTTGGGCTACGGCACATTTCACTATCCCCCTGGGAGAAGGGCATGGTTGGGCTACGGCACATTTCACTATGCCGATGGGAGAAGGGCATCGGATTTGGGCTACGGCACATTTCACTATGCCGATGAGAGAAGGGCATCGGATTTGGGCTACGGCACATTTCACTATCCTCCTGGGAGAAGGGCATCGGATTTGGGCTACGGCACATTTCACTATCCCCCTGGGAGAAGGGCATCGGATTTGGGCTACGGCACATTTCACTATCCCCCTGGGAGAAGGGCATCGGATTTGGGCTACGGCACATTTCACTATGCCGATGGGAGAAGGGCATCGGATTTGGGCTACGGCACATTTCACTATGCCGATGAGAGAAGGGCACCGGATTTGGGCTACGGCACATTTCACTATGCCGATGAGAGAAGGGCACCGGATTTGGGCTACGGCACATTTCACTATACCGATGAGAGAAGGGCACCGGATTTGGGCTACGGCACATTTCACTATACCGATGAGAGAAGGGCACCGGATTTGGGCTACGGCACATTTCACTATGCCGATGAGAGAAGGGCACCGGATTTGGGCTACGGCACATTTCACTATCCCCCTGGGAGGAGGGCATCGGATTTGGGCTACGGCACATTTCACTATGCCGATGAGAGAAGGGCACCGGATTTGGGCTACGGCACATTTCACTATGCCGATGAGAGAAGGGCATCGGATTTGGGCTACGGCACATTTCACTATCCCCCTGGGAGAAGGGCATCGGATTTGGGCTACGGCACATTTCACTATCCCCCTGGGAGAAGGGCATCGGATTTGGGCTACGGCACATTTCACTATCCCCCTGGGAGAAGGGCATCGGATTTGGGCTACGGCATATTTCACTATGCCCCTGGGAGAAGGGCATCGGATTTGGGCTACGGCACATTTCACTATGCCGATGAGAGAAGGGCATCGGATTTGGGCTACGGCAAATTTCACTATCCCCCTGGGAGGAGGGCATCGGATTTGGGCTACGGCAAATTTCACTATCCCCCTGGGAGGAGGGCATCGGATTTGGG
>JAEUYN010001901.1:0-52752 GCA_018257835.1 Euura lappo
CCGCGGCTGCTTCTACGCAAGGGGAACTACCTCAGGGAAACTCAATCGTAAATCGCATGCAATGGCATGCGTAAATCCTAAATTACCATACAAATAAACAACAAAATATAAAGCATAAACCAGAAGGGAACGGTAGAACGTAGTTACAAAAATATCACGCTCAAATATCAAAGAAATATCAAAGAAATATCACGAAAAGTGATTCGGTCGGGAGGTCGTTCAGTAAAGATTGCTCAAACGTATAGCGTAACGTAGAACGTATCAGTAAAGAACGGAAACGTAACGTCAAGGGAATCCCACGGAATCGTGGTGGCAAGCGCAGCACCGACGAGACCGCGATTCTCAAACAGAGATTCGCCTACAGACGGTAGAACGATATAAGAGCCATAAGGTAGATATTAAACAGAAACTGAGCGGTAGATTATCAGATTACAAGACTGAACGATAGAACGGTAGAACGACCTCGTAACTTTACATAGATAGGCAGAAGCCGTACCTTAAATGCAGACGTGTGAAATACACTGACTAGAGGTTAAATTAGTAAAAGAATAACTCTAAATTACTTAACAAAGCTAACGGAAGGAAGAAATGCGGTAGGAAGATTGTGCGATAGCGAGATGGTATAGAAAGTGAATTTATAGAAACGATAGAGGGATGAGGTGAGCAAAAGGAGGAAAAGTCTATAGGTGATCGTAGCGTAGCTGGAGACGTCCGTTCGGGAGCACAGCGAAGCGTAGAAGAGACCGAGTCTCGTTGCTCTCTCTGATTTATAGACAATTCGTGTCACTCATGGCTCAGCCGTACGAAGTCAAAGTTCGGAACAGCCACTTAGCGGTGATAGGTCAACGATCACCCCTCTTATGCAAATCTGTACGTTCGGCAATCCTCGGTTCCTCTGACGTCACGATCTTAGCTCCTCTCGCGTTGTAGCTCGCTAGGGCTATACCGATCTGCTGCTGCCGATGCTCTGAGTCGGTCCGATGGGAATCCACGTGGTCTTCCCTTAGCCGGACTCTGGCGGTAGACGGTAGATGTGTTCGTAACGCAGGCCGCCTCCACCAGTCGTGATGGGCATCTTTCAGCCCCGATCACGAGCGAGCCCTCAGAGTTCGGCGACGTCTCGTCTAGGGGGTACCTGACGACGATGCGGTAGCTGAAACAGTAGGTGTTACGGGTCTGCAGGCTTTATAGCCTCGGTCACCGAGCCAGGAAGTCGAGTAGTGGCCTCCACTCGGCTCAAAACACTGGCCTCGGAGACATCCTTAGCGTTAGCGGTCTAACTTCATGAAGTTGATCAGGACAGCTGGCGGGAGGATTTGTGTGAACTCGTCCCGATACGCCGGCAGCTGGACCGCGTCGAGAGTTTTGGGTGATCGGGAAACGCTGGCTATCTCTAACCTCTTTATCCTAGGCTAGGTAGCTTGCGCGTTCGTATGCGTGTAGCCGTGACGGAGATTGTCGGAGAGTGCCGAAGTGTAGAGCTGTCGCAGCGTTGATCCTCGACGAAGAATTACATATAGAGAGCGTAAAAATACAAAAAATCAAACATAAACAAATACTAACTAATACGACGCTTGATTGAGTTTCCCCTGAGTGTATAGGACGTCATTTTTCCCCCGCTGTGTCCTTCAGGACGTCTCAGCTGATTCAATGTAACGGGTGACCGCAAACACCACGTTACAACATAGATTAAAATTTCATATTTTGTATCCAAGATTTTCTTACTACTTCTCAAAATTAACCGTCAAATAGCAATTATCACAGACCACGTGTCTACATAACCGAAAATTAAAACGAGTGAGGTTCTATTCTACACAGAATCGTTCTACACGGTGGATGTTCTACACGAATTATTCTACACCATTCTTTCTACACCTTTTTTTTTCTATACCGTTATTTTCTACACCGTTTTTTTTCTACACCGTTTTTTTCTACACCGATTTTTTTCTACACCGTTTTTTTCTACACCGATTTTTTTCTACACAGGTTTTTCCTACACCAATTTTTTTCTACACAATTTTTTTCTACACCATAATTGTACTACACGCGTCGGTTCTACACAACCAAGTCACAATAAATTGTTCTCCACAACTTATTCTACACCGTTTTTTTTCTACACAATTTTTTTCTACACCATAATTATTCTACACGTCGCGGTTCTACACGATCAGAATCCCGAAAAAGTCTTCTACTGAAACTTCCTACAGATAAATCGTCGAAAACTATTTTTTCTACACCGATTCTTTTCCACACCGTTTTTTTCTACACCGTTTTTTTTCTACACCGTTTTTCTCTACACCGTATTTTTTCTACACCATTTTTTTCTTCACTGTTTTTTTTCTACAGCGTTTTTTTCAAGGATTCTAATCTTCGTACTCTCCGCTGGCTTTGCCTTAGGATCGCCGGCAAAACAGCGGCTCGTACGAAAAACATAACCTTGCCGGATAAACAGTCACTTTACGCGCATGCCACAGGAATAGGTAATTACCAGTTTCTGGCTAAGATACATACAGTATCTTAGCCAGAAACTGGTAATTATACAAAAATAAAAAAATCGGTGTAGAAAAAAACGGTGTAGAAAAAAACGGTGTAGAAAAAAATCGGTGTAGAAAAAACGGTGTAGAAAAAAATCGGTGTAGAAAAAAAACGGTGTAGAAAAAAACGGTGTAGAAAAAAACGGTGTGGAAAAAAATCGGTGTAGAAAAAAACGGTGTAGAAAAAAAACGGTGTAGAAAAAAATGGTGTAGAAAAAATACGGTGTAGAATAAATTGTGGAGAACAATTTATTGTGACTTGGTTGTGTAGAACCGACGCGTGTAGTACAATTATGGTGTAGAAAAAAATTGTGTAGAAAAAAATTGGTGTAGGAAAAAAAGGTGTAGAAAAAAATCGGTGTAGAAAAAAACGGTGTAGAAAAAAATCGGTGTAGAAAAAAAACGGTGTAGAAAATAACGGTGTAGAAAAAAAAATGGTGTAGAAAGAATGGTGTAGAATAATTCGTGTAGAACATCCACCGTGTAGAACGATTCTGTGTAGAATAGAACCTCTCCGGCCAGCACCGGGACTATGTTTCTCTCCTTACACGGCCTCTCCTGACACTGCGGCGTCCACGACCGCTTTTTCAAATATGATCCTGGGATGTCAGTTATGGAAGACGTCACAGGTGACCCTCAGAAGCTGCCACTTGCAGTATGTACCTCAAGTCCCGACTGAGTGATTTGAGACGAATATCCCCGGAACGCCAGCGAACCTTTCCAGCGATCACGGCAGCAATCCGGAATCAGCGAATCTGCTGGTAGTTGACAGATCAACTGGAGACTGTTATCTGCATACCAGATGGCCTAGAACTCAAAAGCCACAAAGTTGCCTCGGAGTCCGCAACCTGGAGACTACCATCGGTTAGCTGGATGACTTTGCGGACATCATCTGCGAATTAGATGATCCCAAACCATTCAACCGCGTACAAGACGACCTGGTGTCCATCAACCACGAGCCACCTGCGAGCCAAACGACCTGGAGACCGTCATCCCGCTAACATACGTAACCAGATCTATTTGGTCATTAACAACTTTCCTGTTAAAGGAAACGGCACCTTGAGTTCAGGACCTTTTTTCGACGTTCATAATAACAACAGTTCAAATGCAAGCAGAAGTAGTGCTCTATTTAGCGAAACGATTAAACAATATTGGGATTGATATTCTGGATGAGATGATCACATTTATCAATTTCGTCAGTTCATATTTCATGATAACTGATTTTCAGACTCCCAAATCTATTAGGTGCGTGAATTATTTGAATTTCTATTGATGATTTGATTTTTAGTGTCAAGAATCTAGCTGAAATTCCAAGCCCTTCCTGAATTCGCAGGATTTTCAATAATCTGTGTCAGAGCCTCAAGATCAACCTGCTTAGAGAATGAGCGTTGAGTCAAAAAGCAAGGTTCACGTATCACATACAACAAATTTGATTGTACAATTTATGAGATGAATCTTTGACACACGACTCATACATTAACCCATCATCCGATTGAGAGCCCTTTGACACGTTTGACGGCGATCACAACCAAGATCACGATTTTTTTCTCATCGCAGCGTATTAGATAACTTGATTTTAGCGCTAATGGTATTTTCCACAGTATGGTTCCAATTGCTTCTTAGATCCCAAAGATATGCACTTTGGTTTTGTTTTTGTTTTCAACGTTGTGTCTATCCAATCGGAGCGAACGCGAATTGGCGATCACAATTCATTTCAAATCGAGGGGACGCCCACCGAAGAGTCGACATGAGTAAACGAGAACGGCTCACCCCCATAATTAGAAATCAAAAGCGTGATCCCTGTAAAACCATAACAACAACGATACGTAGTTTACCCAGCGCGACAGATCTCAGCACATGTTTCAAAATTCCCAAGTAAAACTGAAACACAGGTAAAGCATCCGAAATTGCAAGTATTCTGATCAGTGATTAGCCAACAAAATTGCAACTTGTGCACAACCCTCCTTCAACTAAACAGATGTAACTTTCAATACAATACTTCTGTATGAATGTACAACGAAAACGTGATTATTCCTTTCGAAGCCAATCCAGAAACCAAAAAACTTTGGCAAAAACATCATATCAGCTCCAGTCAGAATCACTCAAGCTACACCGATCAGAGCCAGTAACGAAAAGCTAGACGAGGGTGCCATTTCAGCTAAATCCCTAGTCGCGAACCGCCACGAACTCGCATACGTGACAACCATTAACACCAAACGAATATCTGTTGAGATAAAGAGACCAGCGATGACTTCAGCAGAAGTCTACGAACTCAAGGACAAACATCACATATCCAATCACGAAGTCGTCACGAATTCATAATTGACACAAGAAAAATTGACACGCAGGACGATCCTCTAGCAACGGCTCCTGGTCATGACTTTCAACGCCTAGTAATCCTAAAGAAAAGCTTAAGATTCAAATGCTACAACAGAGAGGGTGCAACCTGATCTAGGCTGCCCATGATGAGCCAGCCCTTGAACCTTCCGTCTTTCTGTGCCCAAAAAGATATTATTCAATTCGATTTTCAGGATATTTACATTTTACAATCAACTTTCTCTTTTCGTTGGAGACAAAGAAACAAGAAGTCGAAAAGAAGGAGTTGTAGACCTAGCAGCTGGACGCACTAATTCCATCTACCTGGCGACAAACTAGATCATACACATTTAGCAAACCACGTGTACATCTCAAATGTGATGTCTCCACACATCAAGCAATACAGAAAGTCAACAGTACATACGAAAGAAATCAAGGGACAAGGAACAAACCCCTTGATCAAGCGAAAATCACACTCTTCATCTGTAGCACAACCGAAATCGCGAATTGCCTGAGCAACGTATGGAAAAGAAAAAAAAATTGAGAGAAAACACCCTGTTCATTTGGACTTTCGAACACCAGCTAGCATCCGAAATCTCACGCGACTGTCTTTACGGAGTAGTATCTTCAAGAAATTTTCCGATACCCAAATTTCTGCAAACCTTTCATTTTAACGAGAGACGCTTTCGAGTACGATCTTGGAGCGATATTCAGCCAAGGCAAAATAGGAAAAGATCTCCTGTCATATTAGCATCGGAACCTTCAGAGAGAGTAGCGATTAGCTCATTAACCACCTTCAACACTTACATCGACGGCCTTGAAATGCCATTCATGTCAACAATTCGGCCAACGGTAACATATTGCCAGCCCTCGACTGAGCTCACACATGGAGGTACAGAAGTCGTACCAGAATCACTCATTGTTTAAATTCACGGCTTTATATCAAAGCAGACGCTTACAGCGAGCCTGCTGTTCCACCGACAGAGGCCCAAGGTTTGCATGTCTATCCATACCAGCAGAGGCACAAAGTTAGCTTGCTGTTTCACTGACAGAGGCCCCAAGTTTGCATGTCAATCCACAACAGCAGAAGCACAGTGTTATCTTGCTGTTCCGCTGACAGAGGCACAAAGTTTGCATGTCCAGCCTTCTTTCCGTCGTACGGGATTCCACGGGATTTAAACAATTCTGATTACGCGACGTAGGCTCGGCCGTTCCTGACCATGATTCATCACTCATTCGCATTACTCGATTTAGTACGTCTGACAATGAATAAAAATAAAAAAATCATTGAACAATCAGCCGCGCGATACATCGGGCATTGAAGGTCAATAACACTTCTGATGTAAGGTGACAGAACTGATACAGAAATACAGGACTCTATCTCTATAACACGTCTATCCCGTACGACAGTCCGAAGCCAACTGTCCTAATCTCT
Source organism: Euura lappo (assembly GCA_018257835.1). Taxonomy (NCBI): domain Eukaryota; kingdom Metazoa; phylum Arthropoda; class Insecta; order Hymenoptera; family Tenthredinidae; genus Euura; species Euura lappo. The sequence goes on from JAEUYN010001901.1 coordinate 6,286, forward strand.
GCTGTCTGCAATGAGGTAAACAAAGGGCTCCGTACAGCGGTAACAACACTGCCAGCATCGGGACTATGTTTCTCTCCTTACACTACCTTATATTTAGTTTAATATTATAATCATTATAACCCTCGTTCTGATTATGTATTGTGGTCACCCACAGGCTTGAATAATGGTCGACCATGATTCGACCGAAACGTCGCCAAAAATAAAGAGATTTTTTCAAAACTAATGGCTGTCACACCCATTTCATTTAAATTCAGATGATGTGAACGCCAATTAGGCATCCACCTCTGAACAAAATAGTATTTGAATTTAGGTAATTCGTAGTCCACGATGCCCAATTGTATCAATAAGGTACAGGCGATGATAAAACTTTATTGAATATTCAGAAGTGATCACGAATTAACGATTCAAGTACTTGCGTCAATACAATATGAATCAGACTCGCCAATCGGGGTAAACGAATCCCGTCATTGAAATGTCCTCTATACCATATCTAGATACGAGATGACTGAAGATTATCGAACGCCCGTTGATGCCATAAGGTGACTTAATTTTCAATTTAATTAAAATCATGTCGTGTCTTTAACCATGGAAGGGGTGCACGGGGGAGGCACCGACTCTTCTCGTTTGGATCTCATTCTGAACGTCTTTCGGTTTTTGAATCACTATTTTCAGATAATCAGTGACTAATTATCTGTATCGTAATATTCCTCACGGGCATTTTGTATTTAAACATGGTTAGCGAGCGACGTTTGAAAACTTTATTGGCACAGCCTCGGCAGAAGAACAGTATGCCTTGTAAATTACATCCAAATCGGTTTAGCGGTCCGAACGGAATCAAACTTTTCATGCAGCTGTTGCAAATAAAAAAACCTTTTCACATGTCACGTGACTCCGAAGGACAAAGAAATCTTTTTTATAAGGGCCTCGGAATGTCTTTATTCTTTTGTATTCGCAATCTGTGTTGGGAACTGGAAAATTTATACGATAGAGCGAATGAATATTTTGGAAATTGATTTTTATTGCTCACAATCTTATGCAGCTACATTATTCACTGGTATATACATATTCAGTAATCAATTGAAAGACGTGCTGGAAGAAAGTGGTAGTCTCTCGTCCAGCAGATGATTCACGTTCTTCCACAAAAAGTTCTTCAGATTAGCAAAAGCGGTTCCGAATATTCCGCTCCGCGATAGCTGCTAAGAAGTGGTCTGCGAATAGATTCACCAAAATTAGTGAATAAATATATTCAGCATCTTCGTATCAGGTGCAGATACTGTCGATGACACTCACCAATAATCTCTTCCGCTGCTTCGATTAAGCTGGACTGGCATGGGACTTATGATTTTGGAGGTCTACCTGCCAATCTTAGAGATCTTCCTAAGTGAAATTACGATTTAATGGCGATTACCAGAACACATTGAAAGTATAATTCAAGAAATCAACATATTTTAGCAGTACTAAACTGGTGCAGGTGTTACAATTGAAATCAGGGATCGAATGTTGAGTATCAAATACGTTTGCCTAACTGGAGGCTAAGGAAATAGATCAATTTTTGAAAGCCTCATTGGAATTCCGTTTGTAGCAAACGATAGATCTCAGTATGACAATTATTAGCATTGAAAATTTGTCACACGAAAGCGTTACGCTGGTTGAGTACCAATGGTTTGAGTGGGTCCAGATAGCCATGAATTCTGAGGCTCGACGGTTACGAAACAATTGAGAACATATTGGAAACGTAAACGTGAAATTCGCGATTTTGTAGCAAAGAATCAATTCCTCTTCTACAGATCAGCTGAAATTCGGAAACAGAGAGCGAATTGTTTTGAATCGAATTCACACTAACTTGAGTCGCAAGCGAGTGCCGCGGTGGAAATTCGAAACGACCAAAAAACAGAACGGGCGAAATGTCGAAAAGTGAAATTAACAACGATTCGAAATGTGAAATGGCTCATAATAAGGATAGGCCAGAATATCGTTATTTTGAAAATCGATGTTTCGTTTTCCCGGAATATTCATTATCGCATAATAAATTTTTAGAATGAATGAACGTTCAAATAAATAACCCTTTCGCTGATACAGCCGTTCGATTTTTTAGGCACGTTATTAAGAAAAAGATCGATCTTCTCATGTTCCGTGATTTTTAGATTCGTATGGAAAAAAATCGAGATATCGGCCGTTCTGTTTTTGATCGTTCGGAATTTGTAAAGTGATCCAAAGGTAGCAAATCCAAAGGCAACAAAACAAAAGATAGTCAAAACATAATGCACAAAGACAATAAAACAGGGGACAGTTTCAATGCCTCGGATGCTTGCGTTACATGCAAGATCTGTAGGTTTATTTCTAATGGTACGATTGTTTCCAACTTACTAGGGACATCCGGGGAAGCAGCATCCAAACTCGCATTGACTAGGGGGGTGATTGAGTCGAATACTTGAGTAAATCTGAACACAAAAATTCTGATATCTTCGCTGGTACCTGGAAATTAAAAGATACCTCAATAATTTAGACAATTTTCAAGTGCCAATTGAGGCGCGATATTCTAGATGGGCACAATCGTCTTCAACTCACATCCGCCACTCCTGCCAATTATTTCCGAATCGGCTATCATTTTGTCTTTTACTGGGTCGACAAAACCTGAAATTGGAATACAGAGGTTATGATCAAGTCGTCTTCGACTCTCACTCAGTTCTAACAACAGCTTGATGAAAATCAAGCTAGGCTTGATGTATTTTTCGAATGAGTGTCACTTACTCGCGAATCTGGCAGCCATTTGTGATTCGGTTCCTGAAAATAAAATATGTGTATCATGACAAAGTGGAAATTCACCAATTGACGCATGATATAATGTGAAAAAAGTAATGAAATATGAAGAATCAAAATAGAAATCTTGGTCAATTAAAACAATTTCTCGACTTCACCCTGATATGTGCAGCAAACAGTAGATCACAAAAACATTTTTAAAGGGTAAAAGTCGTCTTCAACTCACCCCCCTTGCCGCCTAGGATAGAATCTACAGCGTCTGCGAAATCTTTTCCGGCACGCTCCAAAGTGGCTGAAATAGAAATAGAGAGGTCCTGAATATCAAACGGAATGATTTTCCAGAATACGGAGACAAAGATAATTCGAGCGTTTTGGTAGACGTATAAATTGGTCAAGTAAGTGTATCCACTCATCACTTACTAAGGTCTGCGTCGGTCGGGCGGAAAGCGTTATCTGCAAAATAAAATAGTTGCATCATGACACTATTGTACTTTGTCCATATTTGACGCCAGCCTTAGTAGCTCTGCTCTGACTTGAATATCTTCATTGGGTGACATTGTTTTCAACTTACAGCGGGACATCGCTGTAACAATATTCGGAAGTTTTAACAGTCGGTTTTTGACAATTGTCACGCGACCTGAAATTTAAGTAAAGAGGACTGTGATTAAGTCGTCATCAGCAGTGCTCGACTCGCTTGAGCTAAATTCGAATAACAAGTGAATATCTGTCATTATTGAAAATATTTGTATCTTCAACTCACCGGTGATGGCATCATGGATTGGGTTGACTACTGAAACAAAAATCAGGATATCATGACAATACTTGACGAATCGGGTGGAGCCTGACATGTTGAAAATGGTTTGAACATTCCGTGTAGCATAAAATGTAGAGAATAAAATGGTTCCAAACAAAGAGCATAACGTTCAAAAAACACATTTTATCTATATCGTGATGACGTACTCATAGTTTTTTTTTCTAACGATTCGATGAATATTACCACCTACAGAACATACGTGCTACAAAATGTTATGTGTGCTGTTAAATATTTCGTGACACAACACTTCAAAAGTTGATTGCTCTTGATATACGTCCATGATATCCAGTTTGGCTGTTGGAATTGAAATCAATAATTCAAATATTCTCAGTTTGAATATTGTATCCTTGTTGTACCGAGAATATTTTACTCCTTGATGCAAAAATATTTCTACGTTTATCTACAGAACAAGCTTTTTTCACCTGTTGATGATGTGTGTAAATAATTGCAATGCTGACGTGGAAGCTATCGAACGACTTGACTCTCAATTAGTTCTTTTTTAAGTTATTTTCACTTATATGTATGTATTTTCTAGCGTACCCGATTGAAATAAGTATAAGTGAGGTTTCATTGTATTGGAAAATAGAACGTTCGAGCAGGTGGTACAATTGAAATCAGGGATCGAATGTTGAGTATCAAATAAGTTTGCCTAACTGAAGGTTAAGGAAATAGATCAATTTATGAAAGCCTCATTGGAATTTGGTTTGTAGCAAACGATAGATCTCAGTATGACAATTATATTTCTAATGGTACGATTGTTTCCAACTTACTACGGGCAAACAAAACAGCATCCAAAATCGCATCGACTAGGGGCGTCATTGACTCGAATACATGAGTAATGCTGACCACATTACGTTCGATCTGAATGCTGTTATCTGGAAATTAAAAGATACCTCAATAATTCAGACAATTTTCAAATGTTAATTGAGGCGCGATATTCTAGATGGGGACAATCGTCTTCAACTCACATCCGGCTGTCGGTCCAATTCCTCTCGCATAGGCTATCATTCTGTCTTTTATTGGGTTGACAAAACCTGAAATTGGAATACAGAGGTTATGATCAAGTCGTCTTCGACTCTCACTCAGTTCTAACAACAGCTGGATGAAAATCAAGCTAGGCTTGATGTATTTTTGGAATGAGTGTCACTTACTCGCGAATCTGGCAGCAATTGCTGGTTTGGTTCCTGAAAATAAAATAGGCGTATCATGATAGAATGGAAATTCACCAATTGACGCATGATATAATGGCAATAAATGAAAAAAGTAATGAAATATGAAGAATCAAAATAGAAAAACTCGGTCAATTGAAAAAATTTCTCGACTTCACCCTGATATGTGCAGCGAACAGTAGATCACAAAAACATTTTTGAAGGGTAAAAGTTGTCTTCAACTCACTCACTTTACCCTGTCGGATATCAGCTACAGAGTTTTCGAGATAGACTCCGACTCCCTTCAAAGTGGCTGAAATAGAAATAGAGAGGTCCTGAATATCAAACAGAATGATTTTCCAGAATACGGAGATAAAGATAATTCGAGCGTTTTGGTGGACGTATAAATTGGTCAAGTAAGTGTATCCACTCATCACTTACGAGCGTCTGCTTCGGTCACCTGGGAACCCTTAACTGCAAAATGAAATAGGTACATCATGACTCTATTGTACTTTGTCAATATTTGACGCATGTCTTAATAGCTATGATTTGAATATCTTCAATAGGTGACATTGTTTTGAACTTACCGGCGGACGTCAGTCTAACATTATCCTCAAGTACTGACAGTCTGCTTTGGACATTTTTCACGTCATCTGAAATTTAAGTAAAGAGGACTGTGATTAAGTCGTAATTCCGCGGTGCTCGACTCGCTTGAGCTAAATTCGAACAACAAGTGAATATCTGTCATTATCGAAAATCTCTGTATCTTTAACTTACCGTTGATGCTGGGACCCGCAGCTGGGTCGACGCCTGAAACAAAAATCAGGATATCATGACAATACTTGACGAATCGAGTGGAACCTGACCTGTTGAAAATGGTTTGAACATTCCGTGTAGCATAAAATGTAGAGAATAAAATGGTTCCAAACAAAGAGCATAACGTTATAAATTCGAACTACAAGTGAATATCTGTCATTATCGAAAATCTCTGTATCTTTAACTTACTGTGGGGTGTGGCAGCCGTGGCTGGGTTGACTCCTGAAACAAAAATCAGGATATCATGACAATAATTGTCATGAGAATAATTGTCAAGAATTATTCTTGACGAATCGAGTGGAACCTGACATGTTGAAAATGGTTTGACCATTCCGTGTAGCATGAAATGTAGAGAATAAAATGGTTCCAAACAAAGAGCATAACGTTATAAATTCGAACAACAAGCGAATATCTGTCATTATCAAAAATCTCTGTATCTTTAACTTACTGTGGGGTGTGGCAGCCGTGGCTGGGTTGCCTCCTGAAACAAAAATCAGGATATCATGACAATTCTTGACGAATCGAGTGGAACCTGACATGTTGAAAATGGTTTGACCATTTCGTGTAGCTTGAAATGTAGAGAATAAAATGGTTCCAAACAAAGAGCATATTCAAGCACGTTCAAAAAACACATTTTGACGTACGCATAGTTTTTATTCTTAACGATTCGATGAATCTTACCACCTGGAGAACATACGTGCTACAAAATGTTAAGTGTGCTGTTAAATATTGCGTGTCCAATGGCATAAGGTCGTAAGCGCGAAAAACGCGATTTTGGTGGCAAAAGGTCGTATAATTTTTTTTCACGCCATTCGCTCTGAAATCGGCCAAAACGTATAGATCAATACAAATTACAAGATCGAAAAACGTAAGTGCAATAGGTCATAAGTTTGGCGGATACGTCGTTCTTTCATTACAATTTTTAAGGAAAAATAAAAAACAACGTAAAGGCAAAACGTCATAAGCGCCATTTTTATTTTTTTTATTTTTCATGATTGTTTTTAAATAGCTGTAAGAACTCGTAAAACGCAAAGATAAATTGAACGAACGACCATTTTTAAAAATTCGATAAAAAATATTGGTAGTTAAAAGCAGAAGGTCATATCCGCTCAACTTACGAGCTTTTGCACTTACAGTTTTCGATCTCGTAATTTCAATTCATACGTTTCGAACGTTTTCAGAGCGATTGGCGTGAGAAAAAAAAATCATACGACTTTCTGCCATAATAAACAGCAAAACGTCGTTATATAATGGCGCTTACGTCCTTATGTCATTAGACACGCGATATTTCGTGACACAACACTTCAAAAGTTAATTGCTCTTGATATAGATGAGTTCGATGAATAGTCGATTTTCCACTTCGGTACCATTTTACGGTTTTAAATTTTTCTTTCTGTGATACGAAAATGTAGGCATAAAAAAATAAGTATGCTGTTAAATATTTCGAGACACAATACTTGAAAAATTGAGTGCTTTCGATATACGTCCATGAGTTCCAGTTTGGCTGTTGGAATTGAAATCAACAATTCAAATATTCTCAGTTTGAATATTGTATCCTTGTTGTATCGAGAATATTTCATTCCTTGATGCAAAAATATTCCTACGTTTATCTACAGAACATGTTTTTTTCGCCTGTTGATGATGTGTGTAAATAATTGCAATGCTGACGTGGAAGCTATCGAATGACTTGACTCTCAATTAGTTGTTTTTTTACGTTATTCTCACTTATATGTATGTATTTTCTAGCGTACCTGATTGAAATAAGTATAAGTGAGGTTTCATTGTATTGGAAAATAGAATATTCGAGCATGTGCTATTGGTCTGTAACTTACTGCTGGCATCACCCACGCACACCAATGAGGCGACAAGGAGACAGAAGATCTTGTTCATGTTGAAGGTAGCCACTTACTTCGTTAGAAATAGGTTTCTGGTTAGAATTCGTCCGATCCGTCATATTTATACACAGCAGGAGACCCCCTACCACGTCGATAACTTAACATAGGCGATGAACAAAAAATTTACGAGTTTTTACAGCTATTTAAGAAAATCGTGAGAAATAAAAAAAATCGAAATGCCGCTTACGACCTTCTGCTTTTAACGACCAATATTTTTTATCGAATTTTTTTAAATGGTCGTTCTGTTTGAAGAATACGAAATCGGCAGGCATGAGAGCCTACTGGAAGTTTCTAGGTTATGTAATTGTCTCCCTCGCACTCGAACACTCTGGAATCCTGCACAGAGATCAATCCCACGTTATTAGACTTTTCCTGGTAAAGTAGACATCATCCAAAGTTATTGTCAAATTTGACGAATATCAATATTACACAAATCCAAGAGTTATTTTCCCGTTCTGCGTGTGAAAACCACAACTGCCAAGTGATGGAATCTTCGAGATCAAGAATCGATTTCGAGAGAAATATCGAGAATCCTCTTTACCGGCAGACTCACTCGAACGTTCTAGATTACCCACTGTCGGTATAAAAGGGGGACAGCGCAGTCGCCGCGCCAGTCATATTCTAACAGTAAACACGAGCAGTTAACGAGCGCCTAATTCAAACCTTTCGAGTGGTGATTGAGAATACGAGTAGTGCACGTGTATTTAGTTTTTTTTGTATTAGTGCGTTACCTTTATACGTTGTGGTGTTCTATTACTTGGTCTATCTTAAATTGGTGTGCGTGTTTATTATTTCCTTTATTTTCAGCGTTTGCTTCTGGTTGGTTTTGTTCCGTCCGTTAGATCATTGAGAACAAGTCTGTTTTGTTGGACATCTGAGTAGAGTTTCCGCTCGTCCACAAAACCCCGATCTTTCGGACATTCCAGAAGCCCCTAAAGCCCTATCTTGGGCTAGACTTTCCTTTAGTGGGCTAGGTCCCGTGCGACCTAGCTTTTCTCTTGTCAGCTGGGTCCTGTGCGACCTAGCATCTCCTACTGTGGGCTGGGTCCTGTGCGACCTAGCTTCTTCTACTGTGTGCTGGGTCCGGCGCGACCTTGCTTTTCTATTGTGGACTAAATTACCAACTATACGACCTAGCTTCTTCTCATAAACTATCGCTTTGCAGGATCTCTGCCCTCTTCGGACCTGCAAATCAGAGAATTTGAGGATTTTGTACGTTCAATCAACGAATTGCTGAGGCTCCGGAATCCTACAGGGATTTCTTCATCTGAGCAAACATACGTAACGAATAACAGCTGTAATTACAGAACCAGAATAAAACACCTTTTCAAACACGTTCTTGCAATTTATCTTTGCGTTTTACGAGTTTTTACAGCTATTTTCAAAAAAATCATGAAAAATAAAAAAATTCAAAATGGCGCTTACGACTTTTTGCTTTTGACTACCAATATTTTTTATCGAATTTTTTTAAATGGTCGTACTTTCAATTTATTTTTATGTTTTACGAGTTTTTACAGCTATTGCAAAAAATCGTGAGAAATAAAAAAAATCGAAATGCCGCTTACGACCTTCTGCTTTTAACTACCAATATTTTTTATCGAATTTTTTTAAATGGTCGTTCTTTCAATTTATCTTTGCGTTTTACGAGTTTTTACAGCTATTTGAAAAAATCGTGAGAAATAAAAAAAAATCAAATGGCGCTTACGACCTTCTGCTTTTAACTACCAATATTTTTTATCGAATTTTTTTAAATGTTCGTTCTTTCAATTTATCTTTGCGTTTCACGAGTTTTTACAGCTATATCAAGAAAATCGTGAGAAATAAAAAAAATCCAAATGGCGCTCACGACCTTCTGCTTTTAACTACCAATATTTTTTATCGAATTTTTTAAATTGTCGTTCTTTCAATTTATCTTTGCGTTTTACGAGTTTTTACAGCTATTTGGAAAAATCAATAAAAATTGAAAAAAAAAACAAAATGGCGCTTACGACCTTCTGCTTTTAACTACCAATATTTTTTATCGAATTTTTTTAAATGGTCGTTCTTTCAATTTATCTTTGCGTTTTACGAGTTTTTACAGCTATTTAAAAAAATCGTGAAAAATAAAAAAATCAAAATGGCGCTCACGACCTTCTGCTTTTAACTACCAATATTTTTTATCGAATTTTTTTAAATGGTCGTTCTTTCAATTTATCTTTGCGTTTTACGAGTTTTTACAGCTATTTGAGAAATAAAAAAAATCAAAATGTGAAAAATAAAAACATCAAAATGAGCGCTCACAAAATGGCACTCACGACCTTCTGCTTTTAACTACCAATATTTTTTATCGAATTTTTTTAAATTGTCGTTCTTTCAATTTATCTTTGCGTTTTACGAGTTTTTACAGCTATTTTAAAAAATCGTGAAAATAAAAAAAAATCAAAATGCCGCTTTCGACCTTCTGCTTTTAACTACCAATATTTGTTATCGAATTTTTTTAAATGGTCGTTCTTTGAATTTATCTTTGCGTTTTACGAGTTTTTACAGCTATTTAAAAAAATCGTGAGAAATAACAAAAATCAAAATGGCGTTTACGACCTTCTGCTTTTAACTGCGATTTCTTTTATCGAATTTTTCGAAACGACGTCGATTTCGATTTTTCTTTGCGTTTCACGAGTTTTTACAGCTATTTCGAAAAATCATGAAGAATTGAAAAAAATCTAAATGGCGCTTACGACGTTTTGCCTGTACGTTGTTTTCTATTTTTCCTTAAAAATTGTAATGAAAGAACGACGTATCCGCCCAAATTACGACCTTTTGCACTTACAATTTTCGATCTCGTTATTTCAATTGATCTATACGTTTTGACCATTTTCAGACCGAACGGCGTGCAAAAAAATTTTACGACCTTTTGCCGCACCAAAATCGCGTTTTTAGCGCTTACAACCTTATGCCATTAGACACGCGATTTGTTTCATTGAATTTTGTGTCCTTAATTAGTCATTGCCACAGTCACACAAGATAACACAAAAAAAAAACCTTCCATCTTCACATTCATATGCAGCTATATTTGTTTTACATTTACTAGCTCACAATAGCGCGCTTCGCGCGCTTCTGAAACCAACTTTCAGATCGTTATTACAGCGCTTTTTTTCTTGCATTAGTTTGCTGACCTTTTTTTTAAATCTTTACCAACCAATTCTAATTTAATCGGTGTATTATAAGCTGTGTAGGTTCAATTGAAATGTATTTGATTGAATATGAATCTGCTCACCGAACGGATCACTATAAAAATATTTTTGGGGAGTTACCTCAAAATATGTTGACTTATATTTTAAGAACGATTGATTCAAATTAATTTGAGCAATTACTTGTTATCGAAAAATTCAAATAAGATGGTGGATCTGAATTTCAGCATCCGATTACTGAATACGATATCTAGCGAATAATTAACAACATTTCGGATAGATTATCATAACCATCGTTTGCGCGTTTTTTGCGCAAACAGCACCCACAACAATTTATCAGTAATTATTATCTATACCATTGAATAAAAAAAAATTCCAAATCTGCAAAGCTGGTACCAAAATCCAGTATTGCCCATGCGCCGGGAGCGATCCAATATCCGTCCATTCCAGTTCCCAGGCAAAGAAAGCCGTGAAAATGATAGTGAATCTAGGTGACTAGCGAAAATGATGCATAATTCTGATAACTTTAGTTCGTCCGGTTTCATTTAGGTTGAATCAGCAGAAAAAAAGTTACATTTCAAAATCATTCATTCTGGAATGTTACATTTTTCTGTTTAATCAACCCGGTAGAAACTTACGCTTCTGTCTTGAAATACAACGAAAAATATTGTGTGTAAGTTTCATTCAGAATGAGGCAGACAAATAGTTACATTCCGAAATTACTGATTCTGAAATGTTACTTGTTTGCTGCTTAATCAACCTTGTAACGTCCCAAAATCCCCTCCTTGGATGTGGATGTACTTCTTGGCGTGTAGGGCGTTTTGGGTCGTACCTTCGCACTTTTTGCAGTGCGGTACTTGTTCTGCCGGTGGACGTACGGCTTGTCGGAACGGGTGGATGTTGCAGGTTCGAATTCCACGAGTAACAGCCGCCAATTCGTAATGATTAGCAATGACCGCTCGTGGACTCGAGAGGATCTTGATTTTCGAGCTCTACGAGAAACAGTTGTTGATCCGCAGTGACCAACAATAACTGCTCATAGAACCGAGGGAGTTTGGTCTGGATTTTACAAGGAACGGCCGTTAATTCGCAGTGATTAACAATAACCGCTTGTAAACCCAAGGAGTGTGGGTGTGGATTTTACAAGGAACAGCCGCTAACTCGCAATGGTTAACGCTAGCCGCTTGTAAAACCGAAGGAGTGTGGGTATGAGTTTTGCAAGGAACAGCCGCTAACACGTAATGGTCAACAATAGCCGCTTGCAAAATCGAAGGAGTGTGGATTTTACAAGGAACAGCCGCTTGTAAAATCGCAGGGGTTGGGTGGGTGTGTGTGTGGTTGGTGGAACGGTATTCTTTTGGTAGTAGGAAAATAATGTGAGTCTTGATTACAAAACACGTACTTTATTCGTATATCACCGTGGAATCTATGGACTTCTATATGCAATAACTCGACAGCGACTCCTTCCTGGTACTAAGTCAGAAGGTTTTCCCTTTGTAATTAAATACTCTGTCATAATTCAGTAATTAAATCCGAGTTTTTCACCATTTGGTATTAACAATAAATGAAATGATAATTGTACGATGCTTTTGGGCGTCGTAACCTAAATGAAACCGAACGAACTGAAGTCATCAGAATTACGCATCATTTTAGCTATCCACCTTGATTCGGTATCATTTTCGCGGCATTCTCATGCTTGGCAACTGGAACGGACGGAATTGAACCACTCCCGTCGCACTAATGAATTTTGGTACCAGCTTTGTAGATTTTGAATTATTCATTTTTCAATGGTAGCGGTAATTATTACTTATCAATTATTGTGGGTGCTGTTTGCCCACACGACGCGCAAACGATTGGCATGATAATTATCTTGACTTCAGATGATAACTTAATGATAAACTTCAGAACTGTAGGCGACAAATGCATTACTAAATACGTCGCTGTTCACCTCAACGCGACACATTTCTAGATCTCGCATCACTTTCCATTCAATTCCAACTTCTTTGTGCTGTATTTTTAGCTCTGAAATAATTCTATGACTTTCAGGTGATTCTTTGAACCGATCCTTACATTTAAGTACTTATTTTTCTTTGTACTTCAAACTTTAACCTTTTATAAGTTCTAAAAAGTTCACGAGAACTCTGTTGCTGCAAAACAAGCATTCCTCATTACTTTCGCCATCAGAAACGTAGGCAGATTGTTCTATATTTTCTTTTCAAATATTTATTAATTTCAAAATTCTGACCGATAATCTTCACATCTTGATTCTCAATCGTATGTCAAGAATAGCCGAGCAAAAATACAGTATAGCGTCGTGTCAAAAAAAGATAGATTCTTTTTCTTTATACACTCTTTTCCCAATATTACATAATTAATAATTATTGAAGAAACGAAATCTGTAAAAAGAAGTCTTATTAGTATAGTCTATTTATTTTAGGCTTCGAACAAAAAATCTTTTCAATACTCAAATATTTTTTTATCCATTGATAATCCATTGCTGTATACTGATTATTAAAATTTGTTCAATTTCGAAATAAAAAACAAACAAACAAAAATGTAAAATTGGAAAAAATTATCGAGACAATTTACACAATCGCATACCATCGCCGTTATGTGACTTACAACATTGTGGGATAAATAAATTTAAATAAAATAAATTTATTTAAAAACCACTTCGAATCTTATTCTTCATTGATTGTGAAACTTTTTTTTTCTATCCTTATTACATCCTCATATTTAGATTTTTTATTCCAGACTTGCAATTCAGTCACGGCAAAAGTTGTTTTCCTAATAAAATTTCGAGTTATAAAATCATTCACAAGTTGGATTTTTTTTTTTTTTTTAATAATTACTTTTTTCTTTATCAAGCAAGAGACGATTTTTTCGATTTCACGATTTTTTTTTTGTTTTTACCATAAATGCTACGCGGCCAACAGCATCATACATTATATTTTGAGAAATTATTTTGAAATTTTTGCTTCCGCAGCGCTCTCAGTTAATATAATATATGAGTATCTCCCTAATTAATGAGAGTTTATTCGCAAAGAATATCTAAGGAAGCGTTCACAATCTATTTTTAATAATATTCTGGTATTACTTCTTACCTTCTCCGAAGACACAACCATTGTTGAAGAATTTCGTGCGCCAATCAAAAATATTTGATAACCACGGATATCAAGACTAAAACTGTACTGCCAAGAGCAGACCTCTGACCTGCCCTGCTTAACTTCTCCCTTAGTGTGTCTCTCTTCCTAATTACTGATAATTATTCGACATCTCTATTCGAATTGAGCGCGCTCAGTCACCGCATGCACCTAAGACTGCGTAGTGAATCGGTGTTTCTCGGTGTATAAGTGTGCGTGTACTACCGTCCTCCGAGCAGCGATAAGAGGAAGCGAGCGAGTTTCTTTACCGACTCTGATTATCATCTTCTATAGAGAAGCTCCCTCGGGATCTGTATTACCCACTGTGACTAAGACTAAAATTTAATTAATACGAGGCGAATCTTTTGATAAGGAAATTAGGCTTACTTGTTGAAGGCCTTCGGATCTGCTGCTTTGGTGAGGTAGATCAGTCGCTGATTTCTGGGTTTCGGTTCGGAGAAATGATTTGAGAATAATGTTAGGTTCAGTTCCGTTTTTATTGTAGTTAAAGTGACTGGTTTTTTTTAATGAATATGGCAAATAGCCTCTACTGAATTGGAGTAATTTTGGAGTGGAGATTTTGTGGTTCTAAATTGGGAATCTTAATGCTATGATTACATGAATTTATTAAAGACAATCCTTAGTCCTATGATTTATATATATTGAATAAAATCTTCATGTTATGATTACATAAGTTGATAGAATTCAATTAGTACATTTCGATACAAGGGCCAAATGTGAGGCGTTGTTAGGCCGAGTGCTGAATACATCGCACGAGCCTCAACGCCTCATTTTGCCCTCGTATCGAACAGTATTTTTTATTACAAATGCATGAAAAAGTTTCTTGTTTGCACGCCGTGCGCGACAAGAATCAACGTTGTGCACGCTGGATCTGCGCAAAACGAAGTGCGCAGGTCCGGCGTGTTACGTTGCCATTGACGACGCCAACGTCAGAAAAGTGCCAGAATATACACGCTCCGCACGGCGAAACAAGAAACTTTTTCATGCATGCGTAATAAGATTTTAATGCTATGATTAATATTATGATCATATGTTTATTATTTTTAGAGATAATAATTCGTATAATAATTTTCAGATTCCGGGTGGAAAAAAACACGTTTAAAATTCCGGATGGAAAAGAGCACATTTCATATTCCGGGTGAAAAAGAGCACGTTCCAAATTCCGGGTGGAAAAGAGCACGTTTCAGGTTGACTCGAATACTAGCACATTTCGGGTTGACTCGAATACTAGCACGTTTCGGGTTCACTCGAATAATAGCACGTTTCATTAATATTGTAATCCGATTGCCATTGTTAGACGGATTATAATATTACGGAAACGTGCTATTATTCGAGTCAATCCGAAACGTGCTAGTATTCGAGTCAACTCGAAATGTGCTAGTATTCGAGTCAACTTGAAACGTGCTCTTTTCCACCCGGAATTTGCAGTGTGCTCTTTTCTACCCGGAATATGAAATGTGCTCTTTTCCATCCGGAATTTGAAACGTGCTCTTTTCCACCTGGAATCTGAAACGTGCTCTTTTCCACCCGGAATCTGAAACGTGCTTTTATTCGTATCGGGCGTCGATATAAACGATCGAAAGTAAGACATTATAGTGATAAAGATGTGCCATTAATAATGAAACAATATAATTAGTTAATTTGAGATTGAATGTACTTGATTATTATCATTATAGTAGGAAATTGAGGTAACTACTGATGGTTTCGCTGTAGGTAACTAGTTGTTGGTGATTTGTACCGTTGGTAACTTTACTGTCGGTAATGTAGGGTTTCTCTTTGGACAAGTTTTGTGGTGTAGTTTCCTCTGGGCCTCCACTGCCCGATCTCCACCAATTATTGGCAACAGTGGCATGAAAGTAGAAAAAGAGTGACATTAAAAAAAAAAAAAAAAATAGCATCGAATGCTAATAGAATTACATATTCTGACCGATTATTCGATAGACAAATTTTACATAATTTTCGGCCTGTAAGATAGAATGCAATGAATGTACACAAAAGTATGTTTATCAACTCACCTCCCAGTAGCAAAATAAATGCGGCATAATACCCGTAATGCTCGTGGTCCTCCTCGCAATCACTATAGGTATCACAACTGCACCACTTGGCATAATACAGTTTCGTTTTCACGAAATCACTGTCATTTTCGGGCTTGGTATGGTCTTCTGAGTTTCTTTTACACTTCACCTCACATATCGGAACTAGGTAAAATACGATTTTATTTATTTATTTTATTTCCTTTTTACCACACTCTAGAGTTTTTATCGTATACCTATGTCTTGACTAATAAAAGACGGTATCGTGTTGTTATTAAATAAAATAAGCGCGGATGCCTATAGAAACAATAAACGTGGTCGCACAGTGGTTTGAACACACAACAGATCAAGGTTCTTTAGCTCACTCGCGAGTCGCGACGGTGGAAGGGGAAACAGCAAGGCCTTCTATGGCTGAGTTTCGAAACCAGCTGGCAGTACTGTCATCAGTTTTGTGTCTTTGTCATACAGCTGGATTTTTGGTGAGCTCCGTCTCTCTCTGGCAAGATTTTCAGCGCTAGCAGCGAATTTCGGAACACTGCCTGTATGTGGTGTTTCTCGTCGTACGAGACTCTTATTGGCCGAAATTGCTTTCAGCAGTCGGCGGCGATTTGAGCCAATGGCAGCCGCTGTACGTTCAAAATCAGACGACTAGAAGGCCTTGCAAACACTGTATTGTGGCACGTGAAAACTGAGTTGACTGTTTCGGTTACAGTTCGCATGTAAACAAAGTGCTTAGCTTCGAATTCGTCTCTGTTCGTCTCAATTCTGCCAGCTCGAGACGCCGTGTGCAATTACGTGTAATCACAGGTATCCATTGTGAAAATTTATTGACACAATGAGTTCAGTAAAAAGGCGCAAAACGTAGTTAGATGGTGACGGAGACATAAATGAAACGGCGAAATACAGAACGAGGAAAAATATTGCAAGTGTAGAAGAAACAGATGACCAGGCAAGTTGAATCATGACATTAAACTACATAACCTCATTATGTCGAAACTTTGAATAACTTGAAGATCGAATGTTTATGTTCTTCGAATTTGGATTTTCCTTAGAAGCCAATTTTTTGTTCATTTTTCAGGGAATACTATATGGTCAAGTGTGCGAGATCTGTTTCCATTTTTAGGATTCCCAAACACGGCAGATCGCTTGCTTAAGATCAGGTCGTTTTTCTATTTCCACTTTAAGACGTTTTCGAGTTAATAGCTGACCCAGAATGTTTATTTTGATAAGCTACACATCCATGAATTTTTTTTTTAACGAGAGTGATTCGCGTCTGAAATAATATACACAAATTCTTCATTCCCTATAGATACCGTGAGTTCCACTGGATACCATTCGCTCGGTTTAGCTAAGTTCACGGCGCGTGACTATTGACTGTCAGTGGTTCTCTGGTTTCGGACTCACCCGGAGAGGGATTTCAACTATGCCCCGTTCAAGCTAACTCCATTGTTATAAATTCTACGCAGTGGGTCTGCAGAGAGTAGATCCTACGCAGTAGGCTCGCGGAGAGTAAATGATCTGTCCAAGCTTGAGGTCTGCGGAGAGTACATCCTACGCAGTAGGCCTACGGAGAGTAAATTGCTCGCAGAACCTACTGTGCACAGGCTTACTGTGTAGGATTTACTCTCCGCAGACCTCAAGCTTCGACAGAGCACTTACTCCCCGTAGACCCACTGCGAAGAATCCAGTCTCATTGATTATAACCTCAATGTAACCTAAAATTTGACTCGCGGTTTCGCCCCACCTCGAAATGAAATGAAGTTAACTTGAACGGGGCATAGTTGAAATCCCTCTCAGAGTATCTCAAGGTATATGAGGACATAGGGCGCTGAGTCTTTGAAGCTCATTTAAAACTCTCAATAAAGGAGATAAAACCACCTGATCCTGAGCAAGCAATATGTAAAGAAAATTATACAATATAAAATTAGTTCAGGTGTTCAGGAGGCATGCATGGGCCGCAGCCTAGATACTAGATGACCTGACGATAGCTCAGAATCCGCTCTCGAATCAGATAGATCAGAAAAGTGTTATGGTTTCGAGTTCAATACACTGGTATAATAGTGGAATCTGATCTTAGGGCATATTTTTTCATAAACATATAATAGAAGGTGATTTTTCGAGCCAATTGAATAACAAAGTTAAGTTAAAACAGACTTTTCTGATAAATTTCCATAACTATATTTAATCCAAACATAATTGTAGAAAATGATGTGGGAAAAGAAAGTATAATTATCTCACGCTTTTTTAAATTGATATGAAATGGTAGCATCTTAGGCTAGAAGTGATGCCTACGACTCTGAACAGTTTTAGTATACATCTTGGACTTTTGTCGTGGGAGTTCACGGTGACCACTGGGTTACCTGCAGCTCTATGAAGCTGCGGCATGTATCTTTGAGTTTCATCAAGTAAAGTCTTGAGGAGCCGGGTCACCTGCTGACTACCGTCAAATCTCTGGATGAAACTCATGAATGCATTCTGAGTCAACTTATATTATATCCGACTGAATGATCATACTCGTGTGAAATGTAGCAGGTTTTGAAAATCATGTGACCATTAGCTCTGCTGGCCAGCTCTAAACTCAAGGACAAAACAAAACCTCAACTCTCCTCAGAGTAAAAACGTAACTCATGTGGCTTAATGTAGTACAAATGTAACTCGTTAGCCTTGCTATTTGTAAAAGTTATAATTATCTTGCAAGCTCTATAGTGTGACTATTGCGGGAGACGATGGAGCTTACACCCTGGAATTTTTACTAGCGAGCCTTGTTTGTTACATTCTTACCAATGTACTGTGCGAGCTACGTTGTATTCCGATGGAGGGATCGATCTATGTATTTATTCTAACTGTGAATATTGAACTTGACTTGAGCGCAGCCATTCAGTTGAATACCCGCGTTGGCGCAAGTGAGCCTAACGTAGAAGCTCAGCTCTACTTCCTCCTGAACGTACGGTGCTACTATGATAAATAAGTGTGCTTATCTGTGACTCTAATTGACTTTTTTAGGTGCTTTAAAAATAATTTTTTTTTTCACAAATACGATAGTCTTCTTTCTCTCATTATGAAGAGCAGACTTAGCAGACTAGCAGACTAGCAGACACAAAAAAATATATTTGAATTAAAATTCACTGATACCATCTGAAATTAAATCAATCTCATCCAACATAAAATGCATAAGATTTCATCATAACTATTAATTTCCTCTCTTCATCAATTATGTTTCACGTACATTTGTTTTCAGATCCCACATTGCAGTACTAGGCCTGACGCAGATCAAATACAGATTGAAGATATAGATTTCCTTCATGAAAGTGGCGAACTTGATGAGGTAGGCTTCGTTTTAGGTCTTATTTTGTTAGTTTCTAACGATTTCCAATGATGGCACTCAATGCATGAGAATTAAGCAACGCGAAAAGTTACAGAAATATGAATGTAAAATGCCGAAGGCGCTATCGTGGCCTGCCTTAAAACCAGGACTGAATAATTCGGGCAAACTTGTGGCTGGCCAAACTTGCACTACTGTCCGGGTCCTGAAAGGCGCTATCGTGGCCTGCCTTAAAATCAGGACTGAATAATTCGGGTAAACTTGTGGCTTGCGAAAAATATAATTATAGTGATTTTGAAAATCGGAATTACAAATCTAATTATAGATTCGAAAATTTCGAATTACAAATGTAATTAGTGGTAATGAAAATTTCGAATTAAAAATGTAATTAGTGGTAACGAAAATTGATATTCACAAACTACAAATGTGATTCATAATTGTAATAATCCAAATCACAAATCACAAATTTAAAAATGTTTGAAAAAAAAGTTGGTTCTTTGAATTACTACTAATTATAAATTACATTTGTACTTACAAACATGGCATTTTATTACGAAAATGGTATTTCTTATTGTAGACATAATTTACCATTATGATTTTTCTGATGACCGAATTACGGATGTACCTCGGAATTTTAATGTCGATAATTACACGAAATATTCGGTGGTTTCTAACACTTGCAAATAATCGGCATGAACCCGAAAACAATGATTATCATTCATTTCTCAAAGATTTTATTATCACAATTCAAATTCGCGCGCCGCTATTCCACGTGATCGTTTGGAGGTTATGTTAGGGGCATGCTGCCGGTGGTGGAAAACAACATTGTGACTATTACGAACGAACGAGGGGACCGGAGAACGTCGATTTTCGTGAAAGTAAGTAGATTTCAATGATATTGCGAGTAACTTAGCTCAAAAAAACAAGCTGCAAGTATTCAATTACAATTTAGTTTCGGAAAACCTGAAATCTTACGCATTCTGGATATTCGTGTATAACCTAACCTAAAAATAAGTTCAGTTAATAAGCTATTGTTCAGTTGTTGCATGTTTTATGAATTATTGTCGCAGATGTCGGAACCTAAACCAAAAATGCGAGAATACTAATCATCGAAATTCATTAATATGGGGCCGTGCATAAATGACGTCACCACTCAAGGGGGGGGGGAGTCACCGAAAATGTGACGTTTTGTGACATGGGGACGGGGACGGGGGGGTTCACGCAAATGTGACATCACATTTCGAAATTTCAATTTTTCTTCAATATTCAGTCAAAAAACCCTGTCTCAAATTTGAAAAGCCCGCCCGAGGGGGGGTATGTGAAAGTTTTTTGACGTCACCTTGGGGAGGGGGGGGGGTCCAAGCTTTGTGACTTGGTGTGACATGGGGGGGGGGGGGGGTCAAAAAAGGCAGAATTCATGGTGACGTCATTTATGCACGGCCCCTACTAAAAATAAAATGTTGCCGCTCTCCTGCCCATTTATTGTGTCCCAATATTATAATTTCGACAGGGAGTCACAGTGCAGCTTGAATTCTCTTGGGACCTATTCTGATAGTTATTCCCTCTGATCAATAATACATATTTTTTATGGATATTTTAAGCATCAAAATCCGCAAAGTCAACAGCGTCAGAAGTTTCGGGAGAACCTGCGTCGCTACTCGCAACGACTTCTACAACCACCTTTGACTCTTCACGTCAGATATCGTTGTACATGATACAGTACCTATCGGTAGAAATTTGGAAACTGCCTCCATCACACAAGGTACTCGAGCAGTTTTCATTAGTGTTTCGTTACATTCCTGAAAATTTCTTTATCTTAAGGGAAGGCTTCGGTGATATTTTAAAAATCGCTATTAGGGGTCGTATAAGAAAATCCTTCCAGCAGTTTTTGAATAACGGTACTATCGGCTGTGGGATAAAATTTCAGCCTCCTAAGATGAAAATATAACCGCAAGGAATTTTTGGCAGCGGTGGGCGACACACAGTGGTCCCAAATCCCAAATCGCTTGACAAAAATCGAGAAATGAAGTTTCTATTTAAGGAATTCTAAGTATTGGGTCAGGTAGAGGGGTATTTCGGGGAACCCTTTCAAGGGTCGGTAGGTTGCAGGTGTTGCATTTAGCCGTTGGGATCTCATTCGTAACCGAGCGCGCGAGCAGGTAGCGTCGGTCGTGCGCTACGCTCTAAAACTTCGGCTGTGTTAAAAGTGAAATAACTTCGAGTAGAATTCAGCTATTGCAATTCTACAAAATGGAATCTTCTCCTGGAAGTAAGTACATTTTCTATATTAGTACAGTTTTTCATGTCAAACCAACACCGAGCAACAAAAAATGTAAACATCTACTGTGTATTCGCGTGCCTGCGGCGAAAAAAAAAAATGTTCACATCGACTAAAAGTTAATAATTCAATAGAATTCAGTAACCAGCCAAGTATCACATTATTCTTTAGAGTCTTGAGTATGATGTTACCAAATATTAGCTGCCTATGACTGCCTTTGTCGTTTTGGTGAATTTTTTTTTATAAATAGACGCTGGAATTGATCTCAGGCTCGGCGGGGCGGCACGGCGCGTGGCGCGCCGCACGAAGTCAAGGAATTATTTCTTCCAAATTTGTTGCCGAAAAATGTTGATCTCAATTTTATTATTGTATTGTTTACAGTGTTCTAGTATTATTATTAATTCTTTGAAATTATATATTGTTATTTCAATACTGAATTATTTTTTTCTAGGCTCTCAGACACACAGTGAAGTGCGGTACACCAGAGAAGAAATATTTCGCTTGGTTAGTGAGCATTTGAACGACAATGCAAACGAAGTTCATGAAGTCATCGAGAATCATTTATCTGCAAAACTATTCTCCTCGTACACGTTATCGAAGACTGAGAAGCAAACGAGAAGCAAAGGCAACCAAATCCTTATCGCGCGAAGCAGTTGCGTTGTTGAAGTCAGCGAGTGTTCACAATAATGAAGAAGTTTCATCTAGTGACTATAGCGATAGTGATGACGAAATCTATGCTGCGACTACAGATAGCGATTAATTTTACCAACTTAAAAAAGATGTTTTTTATTAACTGTTTGTATTTAATGTAATTTTTCATTACATGAGTGAATATACTCGGAATTGTTATTGTTTATTTCAATACTTTTACCGACGGTAGTAGCGCAGTGCTAGCACTCAAGACTACCGAGCGGGAGGCTTGGGTTCAAATCCCCAGTGTGCCAGTGTTGACCTGAACGTCAATCCGCAAAAATGTAAGACGGGTCACGCCGTTTAGGCGCACTGGCAAGCTGGGGGTATGGGCTCAGTCCGGCTACACTCGGACAAGGTTTTTCGGCAGTTTTCCTTGTCCCTCGTGCGAATGCGGGTGTTTCTATCTCAACTGCCACTGCTAACTCTCCCCTCCCTCCTACGTTTTCGAATGTATTTGAAATAAATAAAGTTATTTACATTTTACATTTTACTTTACCTATCTACTATATCCCACATATCCAGCATATTCTGTTCTTTAAAAAGAGATTCGTGTTCAGCGATCTGGAAAACCCCCGAATACCGAATTCCGTGAAGATTGATTGAATTTTTAAGAAAATTTTCCGACGTTTTTGGGCCGCCATCTTGTTTTTTGAAAATTTGACTTCGGATTCGTGTTCAGTGACCTCGAAAACCCCCGAATACCGAATTCCGTGAAGATTGATTGAATTTTTAAGAAAATTTTCCGCCGTTTTTGGGCCGCCATCTTGTTTTTTGAAAATTTGACTTCGGATTCGTGTTCAGTGACCTCGAAAACCCCCGAATACCGAATTCAGTGAAGATTGATTGAATTTTTAAGAAAATTTTCCGCCGTTTTTGGGCCGCCATCTTGTTTTTTAGAAATTTGACTTCAGATTCGTGTTCAGTGACCTCGAAAACCCGCGAATACCGAATTTTGTAGCGATTACACGATACCTTCTATTTTTGACCGAAGATTTGGGATTTGGGACCACTGTGCGACATCTTCTCCGGAAGGTTCCTTGCGTCTGAACTGTCATCGCAGGAGACTGAAATTTAGTTTCAAAGATATTACCATTATTGAAAAACTGCTGGAAGGATTTTTTTATACACCTCTTTTTAATATTGTAAGAATCAAAAAACCTACCATGGCAAAAATTTCACCGAAGTCTCCCCTTAACTTGTTTAAATAATTTTGTCAAATTTTTGTAGAATCCGGAGTGCTTGAACTTGAATCACTACTGGACGAACAGAGAAGCTCATCGAACAATGATCCAAATTTACTTCATGCTACGCTGCAGAGTGTATAGATCTACTTTGAATGAGAAAATGATTAACCAATGGGATTTCAAATCTTGATAAGGAACAGGGTTCCAAGATTGTTTTTCAGTAATCGATGAAATTATCCATATATTTTGTAGAGCTCCTTCAGAACTGAATTGAAAGAGTGTTAGTCCATTGCTTACTGAGATCAGTGGGCTTTGATCTGATCAATGTCTTTCATCAATGTATATACATTTTTTTTATCATGATTAGAGCTTCGAAAACTAAATATTCATTTTTTATTATTAACAAAGGTGTTGTGTCCGCAATAACTATTATTATAGCGATAAAGCATTGTGAAATACTGAAGTACCTCATTACTTTGTTACTTTAAAAAAAAATTCAGAAATCAAAGTCAGTACTATCTATATATAGTTGTAATAACGGAAAGTGGTGTTAAGTATTCAATGTAACGATTTTTTTTCGATAATCAACATCTATCTTGTAATATTCTTATTGTTTTAAAAAACCGATTGCGACTTGTAATATTCTTATTGTTTAAGAAAAATATTGTGATACTCGTCAGTTTTTTCAAATTTGTATATTTTAACGATGGTAGAGTAATAAATATTTAATCGTCAACTTAAAATAAAAACTTCTATTTGACCGTTTGGCGTTTTTCTACGTGACTATTTGGCGTATTTCAATTTGACCTATCAAAAACAACCAGGTTCACATATAAATATTGCCAGTCTGGGCACAGCCGTGGCAGAAATTGTGGCGCAAGTCAGGGGCAATAACTGCTAGTCTGATTAGCCCCCTATCGGGCACAGTATCTAAAATGGGGACATGTAGCCAGGGCCCTAACAGGCTGCCACAGATCAGCCAGATCTGGGCCACATTTGTAATGTGGCAAACTATCTAGAACCCGACCAGCGCCACGGTCAAATTTCTACACGGGCTGCTTCAAAACCGCTCACGAGTCACGGGACGCTTACTCTATATTATATATCTCTATGACTCTACCCCATCCTATTTGGTTCCCTCTATCTAATCCTCCTTGGCTCCACCGTCTGATGGCGCTCCGGACAACAATGGTGTTGTATATCCGAAGTTCTCTGCGGGTCCGTCTCTGTCCGTAGGACCGCTGAAGCGATCAGCTCCAAAGGCGCGGGAAAATTCAAATCAATGAAGGGAAAATAAAGGCGAAAAGAATGAAAGTTTACGTTTAAAACTGATGATTCTGATATATTTTAAGGGAGTTGAGATGAAATATACAAAAGTGAACTTTCTAATATGTATGAAAAAAGAAAAGATCTTCTTCCGTCTAAATCAGAAATAAGAGTGCGCGTTCCTTGCCGAATCTATCCCGACGCGACCCGGATGCGTGGGCGGCTTGGCCCCGCGAAATCATCTACAGCCAATTAGGGGGTCACTTTCCCTGAAAAATCCTCCTACTGACCGCCCTCAACTGACTCTCCTCTTCCTCCCTTCTTGGGGGTAGTGGGGTGGGAGCCGCGCACACCGCCGGGAACGCGTAATAGCTCGGCGCCAGAAGGGTCCGTGCACATCTGCCGATGTCCGTGGGAAAGAAACGACGGGCTTCTATAACAAAGGGCAACCTCTTGAGATGCCTTTCCTTAAATTCCTACGACTTTCACAATTCCTGTACCGTCCTGATAATGACCAGAACCCTCCGCACATGTGCAAGCAGTAAAAATGAAATCCTACTTCAAGAGTTTTTCTCTTACAATATTTATGACCTCTAGCCTTTACTCTGGCTTATTTCTGTCTTGGGTGACCATGCGTCTTATATCTATGAAACAATATTCTCAACTCTAATCTTAAAGCTATTTCAAATATTCCCTCCCTCGTTTGATCCGCTTAGATCAATATGGCGGTGCGCGATGTTAATCCACCCACCGGGAGATTACTGGATACAACAATGGTCAACGGAAGAACGTGGGGGCTGAGGTACTTTGTGACGTCACGTGGCGTTTGAAAACTGGTAATTTTCAATTGATCTTTACACTCTCGTCTGAAGTTGATTCCTATAATTTTTCTAGTTTCTAAAACTCGTATTTAATCATCACGCAATCATTTATCATGGATATTTGTTACTTTTCAATCTGAAAAAACTTCCCTCTAGGCGTTTACACAGACGACGCTAGACGGAGACATTGTCTCTATTGAATACAGTAGACTCTGTATAGTTGCACCTTGTATAGTTGCACGCTTCCCCTGACACCGACTTTCACTCACTGAACTCTATATACTAACTGGAAGGCGCATCCAGATACGTAAAGCATAGCAGGCTATGGGACCACCTAGAAAGCTGCCATCTTAAGTTGAATTTTCGAAGAGCCAATTAGAGGCGAGCATTAGCAGACGGATAATTTTGATTTACCGCACACTTAACCTCAAAACGACGGAACAGACGCTGCTAACACGGAGTTATATTTCTACGCTCACTGCTATCGGATTACGCAACGTCTGATTGGTTGCCTTAAAATCCAAACGCAACATCTGATTGGTCGCCTTGAAATCCAACTCAAGATGGCAGCCTTCAATTTGTCCCACGTTAATCACCCGATGCGCCTTCCAGTTAGTATTATAGAGTTCAGTGCTTTCACTAGACAGCGCGGCGAGCGCTCCCCCACCGCCGCGCTACGAGCAGGCATACTCCAACAAGTGTGAGTGAGAGCACGACGTGTCGCGCGGCTGTTTCTGGTTTCATTCGATTCAGGAGGTCGAAAACTATGAGAAAAGTGATAACGCTTACTGTTATGGCAAAATCGCACCTATTGGCAGGTACGTCAACTGGACTATTGAATTTACGGCGAAAGTTTATGTGTTTGAATGCTGGCGCGCCGGAACGGCGTTCACGCGGTTGATCCGGAGGCGGAGCCCGAAAGCCATAGGAAGGGGCGCTGTATAGTTGCGTTTTTCCGAGAATTTCGCTCCCCTACAGCCCCAAAAACGTGCAACCATACAGAGTCTACTGTAGTGACGTCACGGTACGGCGCGAAAAAGGTACTGTTTCAAACGTTATAGACTTTTGAATAGAGAAACGGTTGTATTTAAACGATTTAATATTATTCAACATGTTGTTTTTATTTCGCGTGTCTAATGACATCAGGACGTAAGCGCCATTATACGACGTTTTGCTGTTTATAATGGCATAAAGTCGTACAATTTTTTGTTCACGCCAATCGCTTTGAAAACGTTCAAAACGTATCAATTGAAATTACGAGATCGAAAAATGTAAGTGCAAAAGCTCGTAAGTTGGGCGGATACGACTTTCTGCTTTTAAGGGCATGCTGGACTCAGATTTCCATATTTAAAAAATAATGAAGCCGGATATGAACGGGGGGGTGTTTAATGGGTTCCTTAGACGATTTGTAATCAAATTGGTAGTTGCATGAACGTGTATCTCACCAAAATCGAGTAAAATAAGCCTTTTTTGTTTCGCGAAGCGTGGGGACCGTCACTTGTTTTCACTGATATCACCGACTACGCATCACAAGGGTGGAAACGAATCATTGAGCGCCCTCAGGAATATAATTCCACTCACATATATCGCAAAACTTGTTCATTTCACTCAACGATGAAGACGAAAAATTGTTTCCAAAAAAAGACTGTAATTTTTCTCGGTATAAAGCACCGGCCGCGGCCATGTTGGATCGTTTCGCGTTGCGAGTCGGGCCGAGCAGCGCTTGCCAACCTTCGTCTCGCGGTCCTGCGTTTCACGAACCGCCGTTCCTTGCTCAGCGCTATGACAGCTGAGCGGGAATTCAAACGGAAATAATTCGGAATAATAATAGTTATAACAAATGTAAGGTATGTATAAGTTGTAAAAATTTGTAAATTAGTCTAATTGTAAGTAGTAATGTATTCGATGAAATTATGGAGACGGAAACCATGTAACCCCGAGGGGAACAATAAATAAACATACATAAACATACACTGAGAGAAATTTATAGTTATCGTTACTATTCATGTGAGTTATAAATGGCCTCGAACATTTTTTTATAGTAACCGAAACTATAATATAGTATTCTCAACCATTATTTGGGTTCGATTGAATATTTTTATAATCCTGTCAATCATAAAATCCGTTATTATATAAATTTCTCTCAGTGTACATAAACATACATAATAATTATAATAATATATTGTTATTATAATAATAATAATAATAATAATAATAATTATTATTATTATTATTATTATTATTATTATTATTATCATTATAATTACAATTTCCGAAATAATAATCATAACAATTATTATAATAATTATTAATATTATTATCATTGAAAAAAATTTACTCGAAAGTGGTGGGAATGAAAATGAAAACGTATGCGCCATTTTTTTTTTTTTTTTGTACTAACACTGAAATCCTGTGAAACGCACAGAATAATCAAAATTCCGATTCTTTTGAGAAATTTTCAAGTTTCAGCATAAAAAAAACTAGATAAGGCAGAGGTGTAAAGTCGTATACGCCATTTATTATTCGATTTTTTTTTATCTTGAAAATGTTGTTATAATAATTGTTATGATTATTATTTCGGAAATTGTAATTATAATGATAATAATAATAATAATAATAATAATAATAATAATAATAATAATAATAATAATAATGATAATAATAACAATGCATTATTATAATTATTATGTATGTTTATGTATGTTTATGTATGTTTATGTATGTTTATTTATTGTTCCCCTCGGGGTTACATGGTTTCCGTCTCCATAACTTCATCGAATACATTACTACTTACAATTAGACTAATTTACAAAATTTTACAACTTATACATACCTTACATTTGTTATAACTATTATTATTCCGAATTATTTCCGTTTGAATTCCCGCTCAGCTGTCATAGCGCTGAACAAGGAACGGCGGTTCGTGAAACGCAGGACCGCGAGACGAAGGTTGGCAAGCGCTGCTCGGCC
Organism: Euura lappo; assembly: GCA_018257835.1. Lineage (NCBI taxonomy): Eukaryota > Metazoa > Arthropoda > Insecta > Hymenoptera > Tenthredinidae > Euura > Euura lappo. Next base: position 34,617 of record JAEUYN010001901.1, read on the forward strand.
CGACTCGCAACGCGAAACGATCCAACATGGCCGCGGCCGGTGCTTTATACCGAGAAAAATTACAGTCTTTTTTGGAAACAATTTTTCGTCTTCATCGTTGAGTGAAATGAACAAGTTTTGCGATATATGTGAGTGGAATTATATTCCTGAGGGCGCTCAATGATTCGTTTCCACCCTTGTGATGCGTAGTCGGTGATATCAGTGAAAACAAGTGACGGTCCCCACGCTTCGCGAAACAAAAAAGCCTTATTTTACTCGATTTTGGTGAGATACACGTTCATGCAGCTACCAATTTGATTACAAATCGTCTAAGGAACCCATTAAACACCCCCCCGTTCATATCCGGCTTCATTATTTTTTAAATATGGAAATCTGAGTCCAGCATGCCCTTAAGGGAGAGGAGAGGCTGCACGAGTCGCGAGCCAAAGACGAGGGTAGCAATCTACACCGAGGGAGTGAAAAGTCTTGCGACCGCGGTGCAAACTGTATTTTTTCCACCATGAATGGAAAGGTCGATTTTGCGGGCAAAAAGATGATCATTCGGCAATGAGGTTATGTGGCTGAAGTGTAGCGCGGCCGGTACGGGAACTAAAAGCAGGGAGGAACGAGTTTCAGGGAAGAAAGACCGGGGAAGAAAGACTTACCGGGAGAGAAGACTTCCCGGTCGGTGAAAGCACTATCAGCTCCCCGAAAACAGGTAGCAAAATAGGCCTTTCCGTTCATGTATGGAAAAAAAAAATATTTTTGCAGTATGAAACGACGCTTCAGCAACAATGAAACGCACAGAACCTATCAGTCATATCATCCCACATATTATGTGAAATATTCATTGGAAAAAGAAGTTTCATTTAAAAAGAAAAAATGAGTTTTTCCGATTTTCAAGACAATGTGCGTCATTCGGTTGATTTTCTGAATTCTTGAAATCTCTCTTCGGATTTTGAGGGAATGCAAGTGAAAAAAAAATAAATAAAATGCACAAAATGTGACAAAGAACGATGAACGTCAAGAAATTTTTGTTAAATTCAGATGATGTGAACGCCAATTAGGCATCCACCTCTGAACAAAATAATATTTGAATTTAGGTATTCGTAGTCCACGATGCACAACTGTATCAATAAGGTACAAGCGATGATAAAACTTTATTGAATATTCGGAAGTGATGACGAATTAACGATTCAAGTACTTGCGTCAATACAATATGAATCAGACTCGACAATCGTAAACGAGTAAGGGGTAAACGAATCCCGTCATTTAAATGTCCTCTATACCATATCTAGATACGAAATGACTGAAGATTATCGAAGGCCCGTTGATGCCATAAGGGGGCGTCCATTAATCACGTGAGGCTTCAGGCAGGGAGGGGGGGGGGTCGCTAGAAAAATCACGGCCGATCACATGGGGGGAGGGGGGGTCATTTGAACGAATCACGTATATTTTTCGTTCAACAGTGCGAAAGAATCTCTACTTATTGAAGACTTTCAAATGTCCCGCGATTGACAATTGACTACTACGCAAATGAGTCATTTCATTTCATGTTTCTCTGATTTGTGTGTATAGAATGTATTTTTTTATAAATAATCACGTGATAGCAGGGAGGGGGGGTGGGGTTGGATACAGTCTCACTTAAGATCACGACGAGGGGGGAGAGGTCAGAAACAGCCCAAAATGCATCACGTGATTAATGGACGCCCCCTAAGGTGACTTAAGGTGGCTCAAGCGCGAACACGTTCACGAACAGAAAAAAATAATTTTTCAGTATATTGTACATACAGTACTCATCTTCACGTACGCAAAATCTCAGACCAGGTCATCGACTAGATAAGAGAGATAAATATTGTTGAAATTCGATTTTTTAACACGGGGCTTATGGGAGAATGAGGCTGAATTATTTGGGCCGAGTAATATCTCTGCATCTACCGAACAGATGTTGACGAGAAACTAGAGTAACGCTGATTAGACCACGAGGATTGCAAATACAACGATAAAGTGGGGGGTCATCGACTTCTGTTATGAGATATTCAATGTCAAAGTTTCGAAAACTTTGAAATTCAGAGAGGTTATGGGACCGCGTAGAAATTCGGCAGCTGGACAGAATTATGATAGCTGAGCGCATGCGCGAGAATCGAAGCTCCGGCCGTTTATCACTAGAGAGAGTGAGACAGATAGTCGCGATGTTGCCATACTTCTGTATGCAGTATCGTAACATGAAATTATTCTTATTTCACGGTCTTTATTTACTGGCATACAACTAATGACTTATGCATGAAATTGTCAATAATTTGATCGCGAGTAACTGTATTATGGCAATCTTGCGTTTTCGAGGAAAAATAGAGGGCCTTGCTTTAGCCCCCGCGAAATTCGGACCTTCGTGCTTGAGCCACCTTAATCCCGGGAAAAAATCGGTTAGATCTACGTAGATCTAAATTTTGGAATAGATATAATGAGATCTATAGATCTAATGAGATCTATAGATCTAATGAGATCTACGTAGATCTTCTGAAATCTCAAGAGATCTACGTAGATCTGATTTTCATGTCAATGTCAATTCCGGAAATGAAGTGAAAATACATTGAATAATTACATAACTATAATGAAAAAATACTAACTATCATCATAAAATAAGAAATCGTGAATACGAGTGAGGAAAAAAAAAATGTGAAAATCGAACAAATCGGAATCGACCCCTCGAACTTCGAATTACTAAACGTGTACCGTACTAAATGAGCTAAGGCACTTTCTGAAAATACGTGCGTTTCTGGCGTACTTATTGTCCAATCAGTCCAGAGAGACGAAATATTTCCAAATACGGTAACAGAACTACTCAGATCCAAGTAGATCTACTTGGCTTCAATGAGCAACAACGTTTTGCTGCGATTATTCCATCTTCTCATTTCAGATCTACCTAGATCTAAAGTAGATCTAACGTTATCTAGGTGGATATGGGGCTGTCCACGTCAATCCAACCAACCTCCAGACCGCGACCTCTCCGATTTGTCCCGTGATTTTCTGTGTTATTGTCCGTGCTTTGAAACATTTTTCTTAATTTTTTCAGATTTTTCGGATCAACCCTTTTTGAGTTATAATTTTCTTCAACTTAAAAAGAAGGACCATGTTTAAAACTCTGAAAAAATTCACAAAAATCCTCTGACTGACGTAGAACAGTCTCCCATTTGCGAGAATGTGGAACGAATTTTTTAAATTTTTTTTTTAACGAATTGATTGATTTTTTTTTTTTTTTAGTAAACACTACACCCACGACTTTTATCCTTTCTAGATCTGCCAGCACTATTTTCGAATTATACGAATGGGAAGACATTGGTATTCAACTGGTCAGTTACTAGAACAATTAGTTCGATCCAGTACCTATTCATTTTGCTCTAAGGATAAAATGTGGAAAAAATGTGGAAAAAATTGTTTGTTTCAAAGTGTATATCCCAGAAACGATGAACACGAGCTGAAACGACCAATTTTTTCCACATTTTATCCTTAGAGCAAAATGATACTGGATCGAACTAATTGTTCTAGTAACTGACCAGTTGAATACCAATGTCTTCCCATTCGTATAATTCGAAAATAGTGCTGGCAGATCTAGAAAGGATAAATGTCGTGGGTGGGGTGTTTACTTTAAAAAAAATAAAATAAAAAAGAATCAATCAATTCGTAAAAAAAAAAATTAAAAAAAAATTCGTTCCACATTCTCGCAAATGGGAGACTGTTCTACGTCAGTCAAAGAATTTTTGTGAATTTTTGTGATTCAAAAAAATGGTCCTTTTTTTTAGTTAAAAAAAATTATAACTCAAAAAGAGTTGAGCCGAAAAATCTGAAAAAATTAGGAAAAATGTTTCAAAGCACGGACAATAACACAAAAAATCACGGGGCAAATCGGAGAGGTCGCGGTCTGGAGGTTGGTTGAATTCACGTGGACAGGCCCATATACATAGATCTAACAAGCATGGGCATTCGAACATGACAGTAGATCATGACAGGTACATGATAGGTAGATCTACGATTTTCCAAAATTTAGATCCACTTAGATCTAAATTAGATCTCCGGAGATGCGAATTAGATCCAACCCATTTTTTCCCGGGATTTGAGCGGAAAAATCATGTCATGTCTTCAACCATGGAAGGGGTGCACGGAGGAGGCACCGACTCTTTTCGTTTGTATATCATTCTGAACGTCTTTCGGTTTTTGAAGCACTATTTTCCGATAATCAGTGACTAATTATCTGTATCGTAACATTCCTCACGATGTTTTGTTTATTTATTTATTTATTTATTTTGTATTCAAACATGAAAGTTACGTGGTTAGCGAGCGACGTTTGAAAACTTTATTGGCACAGCCGCGGAATAAGAACAGTATGCCTTGCAAATTCCATCCAAATCGGTTTAGCGGTCCGAACGGAATCAAACTTTTCATGCAGGTGTTGCAAATAAAAAAACGTTTTCACATGTCACGTGACTCGGAAGGAAAAAGCAATCGTTTTTATGAGGGCCTCTGAATGTCTTTATTCTTTTGTATTCGGAATCTGTGGTGGGAAATGGAAAATTTATACGATAGAGCGAATGAATATTTTCGAAATTGATTTTTATTGCACACAATCTTATGCAGCTTTACATTAATTTCACTAGTATATACATATTCAGTAATCAATTGGAAGACGTGCTGGAAGAAAGTGGTAGTCTCTCGTCCAGCAGATGATTCACGTTCTTCCACAAAAAGTAATTCAGATTAGCACAAGCGGTTCCGAATATTCCGCTCCGCGATAGCTGCTAAGAAGTGGCCTGCGAATAGATTCACCAAAATTAGTGAATAAATATATTCAGCATCTTCGTATCAGGTGCAGATACTGTCGATGACACTCACCAATAGTCTCTTCCGCTGCTTCGGTTCAGCTGGACTGGCATGGGATTTATGCTTATCCACCTGAGAAAGTGAAATTACGATTCAACGGCAATTACCAGAATACATTGAAAGTATAATTTAAGAAGTCATCATATTTTTGTTGATGATGGAAATAATATAAAAAGTCAAAATATTCAGGATCGTAGTTTAGCAGTACTAAACTGGTGCAGGTGGTACAATTGAAATCAGGAATCGAATGTTGAGTATCAAATACGTTTGCCTAACTGAAGGCTAAGAAAATAGATCAATTTATGAAAGCCTCATTGGAATTTGGTTTGTAGCAAACGATAGATCTCAGTATGACAATTATATTTCTAATGGTACGATTGTTTCCAACTTACTAACAAGGAGAGTAGGGACCTTCGATGTCACGGATCGGGTTCCCGTTTCACGTGGTGAAAGTTTAAGACCTCCGAATTAACGTGGTTTTTGATTTTTGATCTAATGCGCCTTGGTTGCTGAGATATCGCGATTTGAAATTTAGAGATTTTCGGGCGGAGTGGGGCTCGCGCGTCTACTCCGTTGAGCGTGCACACTGGAACCAAGAGCTGGCGTGGCTGGGGCGGTAAGACGACGGACTAGAACGCTGAAGGTTCGCGGTTCGCGTCCCCGCACATTTTTTTTTTTTTTTTTTTTTTCAATTTATTTTCCATATATCTTTTCAATCTCTTTGGACATCTCACGTAATCTGAAATTTAAGTAAAGAGGACTGTGATTATTTCGTCATTCCGCGGTGCTCGACTCGCTTGAGCTAAATTCGAACAACAAGTGAATATCTGTCATTATCGAAAATCTCTGTATCTTTAACTTACGTTTGATTCTGATATCCGCGGATGGGTTGACTACTGAAACAAAAATCAGGATATCATGACAATACTTGAGGAATCGAGTGGAACCTGACATGTTGAAAATGGTTTCAATATTCCGTGTAGCATAAAATGTAGAGAATAAAATGGTTCCAAACAAAGAGCATAACGTTCAAAAAACACATTTTATCTATATCGTGATGACGTACTCATAGTTTTTTTTTTTAACGATTCAATGAATCTTACCACCTGCAGAATATACGTGCTACAAAATGTTATGTGTGCTGTTAAATATTTCGTGACACAACACTTCAAAAGTTGATTGCTCTTGATATACGTCCATGATATCCAGTTTGGCTGTTGGAATTGAAATCAATAATTCAAATATTCTCAGTTTGAATATTGTATCCTTGTTGTATCGTGAATATATTACTCCTTGATGCAAAAATATTTCTACGTCTATCTAGAGAACAGATTTTTTTCACCTGTTGATGATGTGTGTGAATAATTGCAATGCTGACGTGGAAGCTATCAAATAGAGCTGGTAATCTCGGTCGACTTTTTTCTAAAACCGACAAGTCGACTAAGATCGATTTTCGGTTATCGGTTGCAAAGTCGAAAACCGCCGCGCCGAAATCGGTTTTACCGAAAAGTCGAATAGTTTGATTTTCGGATTTTCGAATTTCCGGTTTTTCGGAATTTCGGTTTTCGAAATTTCGGTTATTGTTAGTTTTTCAGATGTATGACATAAGGGACGGTATACGTTTATTTATGCCTGTTTTCGCGGCCCGGTTCTCTTCTTGTTGTTACGGATTTTTCTTTTTCGAATAATATTGGTACTTTTATGATATGATGGTAAGCGGACGTGTTTCATGATAAAATTTTGAATAAAATGATGGTAAGTAAAATAAGTAGATAGAATGTAGAAGAATTTCCTTGAAAATAGAGTAGATATTTTTTTGAAATTTTTCAAAGTTACAGGCTGGTCTAGGACATGTAAAGAATTTTAGTGATGGTTTTCAGATTTCACAAAATGGTCAGTTTTCGGTGATAAAAACCTGAATTATCACTGAAAAAGGGTACGTCCAGAAGCTTACTGTAAAAATTACGTAATTTTTACAGGGCTACGATAACTGCAGGAAAATTCAGGGATCGAGGTCCGTCCTGCTGTAGACTATAGGTAAGGGCTAGAGACTAGGTGAATTGACGTAGATATGTAGTAGGCGGATTTCAATAATTACTCACAATGATTCATTTTTTTATCAGGAAGCTTTTATTCACCGTGTAGCGTCTTTTCACCACCTCCGCCATACTCTCTCGGTCAGGCGTACCACCGTTACACAATCGCGCGGTTGGTACCCCTGCTTTCTGACTTAAAACTAAAGTCCCTAGACTACCTACAGTACGGCCTATCTTGACCTTAGTTTGTCTCAAACTACCAAACACTAACATAACAAACATTCTTAATATATTCTCAATATAATCATCAAAACACAACATTTTACACTAACATCATATATAATAATATCATTCTTCCTTTTTTTTTTTCATTATAATCTTTACAATACATAAAATCTTAACATAATTATCACAATTACCAGGAAGTTCAAGCTTAATAAAGAATATCATATTAGTCTAACCAAGGTCGCATATTGGATGCTTCCCAGGTACCCACGTATGGTCTCTGAGTGTTCTGAAAGCCTTTACGATCAGCAACGACGTATCGGTTATTTCGCAGTACCTTGGCGATCTCATACGGACCCTTAAAGCGAGGTATCATCTTTTTCGGTACCCCGGGAGTATTTTCGAAATTTTTAATCATTACCAAGTCTCCTTCGTTATAGATATGAGGGGCCTTGTGTCTCTTATCATATCCCTGTTTTTGGGCAGCTTGAGCTTGAATCATCTTTTCAGCTGCCTGAGAACGGATTTTTTCTAAATCTCGAGCACAGCCGGATGCTTCGGGTTGCACGATTTCTTTCAGTAAATCCATTTTAGGACCACGCTGATCAAGTCCGAAAAGCAACTGACTTGGCGTTTTTCCCGTGGATCAGTCTCGGCACCACGTCGACAACTTAACGTGGGCGATGAACAAAAAATTTACGTGTTTTTACAGCTATTTGAAAAAATCGTGAGAAATAAAAAAAATCAAAATGGCTCTTACGACCTTCTGCTTTTAACTACCAATATTTTTTATCGAATTTTTTTAAACGGTCGTTCTTTCGATTTATCTTTGCGTTTTACGAGTTCTTACAGCTATTAAAAAAAAAAATCGTGAGAAATAAAAAAAAATAAAAATGGCGCTTACGACCTTCTGCTTTTAACTACCAATATTTTTTATCGAATTTTTTTAAATGATCGTTTTTTCAATTTATCTTTGCGTTTTACAAGTTCTTACAGCTATTTGAAAAAATCGTAAAAAATAAAAAAAAAATCAAAGTGGCGCTCACGACCTTCTGCTTTTGGCTACCAATATTTTTATCGAATTTTTTTAAATGATCGGTTTTTCAATTTATCTTTGCGTTTTACGAGTTCTTACAGCTATTTGAAAAAATCGTGAGAAATAAAAAAAATCAAAATGGCGCTCACGACCTTCTGCTTTTGGGATAGAGCAAATTGAACCGATAATCTTCTGAACCGAACGGTCTCTTCAAAAGAGGGTCGAAAGGGCAAAAAATGTTGAAACCAATACAGAAATCGACGGATTCCATACAGTCACTTGTAATAGTATATTGTGCACCAACGGAGCAAATGACATTTTCGCTCCCGAGCTTGTAGTTTGCTGCACGAGAGAGAGGAGAGGCTGCACGAGTCGTGAGCCGAAGACGAGGGTAGCAAGCTACACCGAGGGAGTGAAAAGTCCTGCGACCGCGGTGCACACTGTATTTTCTTCCACCATGAACGGAAAGGTCGATTTTGCGGGCAAAACGCTGATCATTTGAGGTGATGTGGCTGAAGTGTAGCGCGGCCGGTACGGGAACTAAAAGCAGGGAGGAAAGAGTTTCAGGAAAGAAAGACCGCGTAAGAAAGACTTACCGGGAGAGAAGACTTCCCGGTCGGTGAAACCACTGTTTGCTCCCCGAAAACAGGTAGCAAAATCGGCCTTTCCGTTCATGTATGGAAAAAAATATATTTTTTCAGTATGAAGCGATGCTTCAGCAACAATGAAACTCACAGAATCTATGAGTCATATCATCCCACATATTGTCTGAAATATTTATTGGAAAAAGAAGTTTCATTTTTAAGAAAATGAGTTTTTCCGATTTTCAAGATAATGTGCGTCATTCGGTTGATTTTCTGAATTCTTGAAATCTCTCTTCAGATTTTGAGGCAATGCAAGTGTTAGCGACGGCCTTACTTTCCGTCACTATAACCGATAGCCTCGGATCTACTCTATGGGAACTCGGGTTCAACTAACGACTCAAATCAACAGGACATATGCGCATTGGTTGCAACGGCGTTTATTCATTGGTTTGACATAAAGAATCGTTCTGTTAGCATACAATTCTAGGTTTTATTCTAGCGTCATTCGAGCTTGTTCATATTGTATGTGAAATCTATCTGTGCCAGCGGAATCTATGCGAGTTGTTTACTTGTACGGATAAGGTCTAATTTAACCCGAACGTCTTCGGTCATGACCTTACCTATCCCGCGGACTGCATATTCACGCCGGTTTCCCGACGTGCCAACCACCCCGGAGCTTTCCCCCGGGAAGGTCAGTCCACGCGATACCACAGCCTTTTGCCGAAACGTACGTCATTATCACGGATTGAATATCCATGTTGGTTATTACCCAACAAGTCAACCGTCACAGAGATCTGGTCATCCCTTTGATGACCTCCCTGCGCCGGCCAACCCGTGACAATCACTTATTGTCAATTCTGACATAATACACGGATCGTGGTCATATTTACCACGCCGGTTTCCCGGCGTGTCAACCTTCCCAGCTTTACTTTACTTATAAAGGCCTCCTGGGCGGTCCGATCACGATATTTATCCGCCCCGCATAGATCCACTCATTTTCACAGCCTCCACAATACATTCTTTAAGCTATGAACCCTTATCGATACGCTGATAGCCCTTTTCCTACTCTACGGCACTTCACGTGATTATTACACGTGCACACAATGATATCCCGGAGGATTCATACCTTATTAGCGCGCCGCTCGGAGTAAGACTGACTGATTTCAGACTTTTCTCCTGCGACCGAACGTAGCGCTCGGCCGGGCGACGGTTTACCCGCTTGTATACATACAGGGATTAAATACCTCGCTCCCCCGTGTCAACCTTTTATACATATTTATATACTATGTATACATATTTCTTATATTTTGTCTCATTCTCTCCTTATGATGACATAAATTATCACACAAGACTCTGCACATGTACATGATTATTGCATTTCTCAATCATGACATTGTCACATTCACACACACAGATACGAAACTATATCAAACACTTGGCAGAACAATTTGCGTCGCCAACAGCAAGTGAAAAAAAAAAATAAATAAAAATGCACAAAATGTGACAAAGAATGTTGAACGTCAAGAAATTTTTTTAAAGGACGTTGCCTACCCCCGCGCATACAGGCTCTCACTATATTGAATTTATCTACTATGTCATTAAAGATATCGCAATTCTCTTCGAAGCATTTTGGAGACAAAAGAAGGATCTATGTCGTGACGTAGGCCGATTTTGGAATTTCGTTTCAAATTTTCCAAAAAACGTTGTTGAAAGTAGGCATATTTTGCGACCTGCTACAGCGAAGACTAGACATTTATTGGAAAATCGGGCTACGTCACGACATAGATGCATCCTTTACCTTCAATTTGAGCCCAAAATCAATACAATCGTACATAAGACTAGCGAGAAAACTTGTATGAGCCGAGGCAGAAATCGCGATTTTTCCGCCCAGAGCAGCCAATCCCGAGCGCCTATCCCTACTCCGTCGTAGCCCCGGGAGTCGGTCCCAACCGTTATCCCCTCCACTTTCGCGCGGGAAGCCGAATTCTCCCGCGCTGGCTCACTAGGCAACGTCCTTAAATTCCGATGATGTGAACGCCAATTAGGCATCCACCTCTGAACAAAATAATATTTGAATTTAGGTATTCATAGTCCACGATGCACAACTGTATCAATAAGGTACAGGCGATGATAAAACTTTATTGAGAATTCAGAAGTAATGACGAATTAACGCTTCAAGTACTTGTGTCAATACAATATGAATCAGACTCAACAATCGGGGTAAACGAATCCCGTCATTGAAATGTCCTCTATACCATATCTAGATACGAAATGACTGAAGATTATCGAAGGCCCGTTGATGTCATAAGGTGACTTAATTTTGAGCGGAAAAATCACGTCATGTCTTTAACCATGGAAGGGGTGCACGGGGGAGGCACCGACTCATCTCGTTTGGATATCATTCTGAACGTCTTTCGGTTTTTGAATCACTATTTTCGGATAATCAGTGACTAATTATCTGTATGGTAATATTCCTCACGGTATTTTGTATTTAAACATGAAAGTTACCTGGTTAGCGAGCGACGTTTGAAAACTTTATTGGCACAGCCTCGGAAGAAGAACAGTATGCCTTGCAAATTTCATCCAAATCGGTTTTAAGCGGTCAGAAGGGAATCAAACTTTTCATGCAGGTGTTGCAAATAAAAAACCTTTTCACATGTCACGTGACTCGGAAGGAAAAAGTAATCGTTTTTATAAGGGCCTGTGAATGTCTTTATTCTTTTGTATTCGGAATCTGTGTTGGAAACTGGAAAATTTATACGATACAGCGAATGAATATTTTCGAAATTGATTTTTATTGCTCAGAATCTTATGCAGCTTTACATTATTCTCACTGGTATATACATATTCAGTAATCAATTGGAAGACGTGCTGAAAGAAAGTGGTAGTCTCTCGTCCAGCAGATGATTCACGTTCTTCCACAAAAAGTTCTTCAGATTCGCCCAAGCGGTTCCGAATATTCCGCTCCGCGATAGCTGCTAAGAAGTGGCCTGCGAATAGATTCACAAAAATTAGTGAATAAATATATGCAGCATCTTCGTATCAGGTGATAATGTCGATGACACTCACCAATAGTCTCTTCCGCTGCTTCGGTTCAGCTGGACTAGCATGGGATTTATGCAGGTGGAGGTTTTGCTGAGAAAGTGAAATTACGATTCAATGGCAATTACCAGAACACATTGAAAGTATATCTTAAGAAATCATCATATTTTAGTTGATGTTGGAAATAATATAAAAAGTTAAAATATTCAGGATCTTAGTTTAGCAGTACTAAACTGGTGGTACAATTGAAATCAGGGATCGAATGTTGAGTGTCAAATACGTTTGCCTAACTGGAAGCTAAGGAAATAAATCAATTTGGGAAAGCCTAATTGGAATTTGGTTTGTAGCAAACGATAGATCTCAGTATGACAATTATATTTCTAATGGTACGATTGTTTCCAACTTACGACGGACAAGCGCGGTAACAGTATTCAAAATCCTATTGGCTTTGGGGATGATTTGGTCGAATACTTCAGTAAATTCGACCACCTTACGGTCCATCTGCTCCTTGTTAACTGGAAATTAAAAGATACCTCAATAATTTAGACAATTTTCAAGTGCTAATTGAGGGGCGATATTCTAGATGGGCCCAATCGTCATCAACTCACGTGCGGGTCTCTGTCTAGGTCTTCGGTAGAAGTCCGTCACTTTTTCTCTTATTTGGAGGAGAGGATCTGAAATTGGAATACGGAGGTTATGATCAAGTCGTCTTCGACTCTCACTCAGTTCTAACAACAGCTGGATGAAAATCAAGCTAGGCTTGATGAATTTTTCGAATGAGTGTCACTTACTCTGGAATCTGGAAGAAGCATCCTTTTTGGATACTGAAAATAAAATAGGCGTATCATGACAGAGTGGAAATTCACCAATTGACGCATGATATAATGGCAATAAGTGAAAATAATAATGAAATATGAAGAATCAAAATAGAAAATCTCTGTCAATTAAAACAATTTCTCGACTTCATTCACTGATATGTGAAGCGAACCGTAGATGACAAAAAGATTTTTAAAGGGTAAAAATCGTCTTCCACTCACGCCCTTCACGCCCTCCACGCTTTAGGATAGCAACTACAGCGTCTGCGAGATATTTTCCGGCTTGCTTCAAAGTATCTGGAATAGAAATAGAGAGGTCCTGAATATCAAACGGAATGATTTTCCAGAATACGGAGACATAGTTAATTCGAGCGTTTTGGTAGACGTATGAATTGGTCAAGTAAGTGTATCCACTTATCACTTACGAGCGTGTACATCCTTCAGCTCGGAACCCCACTCTTTAAAATAAAATAGGTACATCACGACACTATCGTACTTTGTCAATATTTGACGCATGCCTTAGTAGCTATGACTTGAATATGTTCATTGGGTGACATTGTTTTGAACTTACTTTGGGTCATCTCTGTAACCATTTCCGCAAATCGTTCCAGTTCCCTTTGGACATCTCTCACGTCATCTGAAATTTAAGTAAAGAGGACTGTGATTTAATCGTCATTCTCGGTGCTCGACTCGCTTGAGCTAAATTCGAACAACAAGTGAATATCTGTCATTATCGAAAATATCTGTATCTTTAACTTACTGCTGATACCGATAGCCACGGCTTCGTCGACTCCTGAAACAAAAATCAGGATATCATGACAATACTTGACGAATCGAGTGGAACCTGACATGTTGAAAATGGTTTGAACATTCCGTGTAGCCTAAAATGTAGAGAATAAAATGGTTCCAAACAAAGAGCATAACGTTATAAATTCGACCAACAAGTGAATATCTGTCATTATCGAAAATCTCTGTATCTTTAACTTACCGTTTCTTCTGGCAACGTCGACTATGTCGACTCCTGAAACAAAAATCAGGATATCATGACAATACTTGACGAATCGAGTGGAACCTGACATGTTGGAAATGGTTTGAACGTTCCGTGTAGCATAAAATGTAGAGAATAAAATGTTTTCAAAGAAAGTGCATAACGTTATAAATTCGAACAAGAAGTGCATATCTGTGATTATCGAAAATTTCTGTATCTTTAACTTACCGTCGGTGCTGCCACCCGCGGATGGGCCGGCTCCTGAAACAAAAATCAGGATATCACGAAAATACTTGACGAATCGAGTGGAACCTGACATGTTGAAAATGGTTTGAACGGTCCGTGTAGCATAAAATGTAGAGAATAAAATGGTTCCAAACAAAGAGCATAACGTTCAAAAAACACATTTTATCTATATCGTGACGACGTACGCATAGTTTTTATTTCTAACGGTTCAATTAATCTTACCATCTGCAGAACATACGTGCTACAAAATGTACAGTGTGCTGTTAAATATCGCGTGTCTATTCCCTACTGAAAAAGGTATTGTAAAATATTACATGAAAAATCACATAATAAATTTCATAAAGTTATGACTGGATTCGTGATGTAAATTATCATGTAAATTAAGAATGTTGTAATTTATTATGTACTTTTTTCATGTAATATTTTACAGGATCTTGTTCAGTAGGGATGGCAAAACGTCGTAAGCGCCATTTTTTTTTCATGACTTTTAATGATTTTTCCAAATAGTTCTAAAAACTCGTAAAACGCAAAGAAAAATCGAATCGACGTCGTTTCGAAAAATTCTATTAAAGAAATCGCAGTTAAGGATGTATAGGCTATACAATCTCAGCCAAAAGTGAGTCTCGTCGTCAATATTGAGTACTTCGAGATGAGATAAAAATCGGAAAAAAATCAACCGCAATCAAGATGATAAGAGTATTCATTTTCAATAATAATAATGCCCAAAAGTTATCAACAAATTGTTTAAACAAATCATTGTTTAACAAATTTCCTGGTGACGTTATTTTTTTTTCATGTCAAATGAATTCGTTAATCTTTCTGAATACACATGAATTTTTTCAGAATTTTGTCACTTTTTTGAAATTTCCGTTTTCGATTTTGAAAAATGGAGAAAAAAAATCTGAATTTTGGATATGTTATTGTGGAAACGATGCAGATTACAATTCCAAAGTTTCCGGAGCGTGGAACTAATAGTTTTGTAAATACAGCCTTTAGAAATTTCGGAAAACGGAAATTTCAAAAAAGTGACAAAATTCTGAAAAAATTCATGTGTATTCAGAAAGATTAACGAATTCATTTGACATGAAAAAAAAATAACGTCACCAGGAAATTTGTTAAACAATGATTTGTTTAAACAATTTGTTGATAACTTTTGGGCATTATTATTATTGAAAATGAATACTCTTATCATCTTGATTGCGGTTGATTTTTTTCCGATTTTTATCTCATCTCGAAGTACTCAATATTGACGACGAGACTCACTTTTGGTTGAGATTGTATAGCCTATACATTCCTTAAAAGCAGAATGTCGTATCCGCCCAACTTACGACCTTTTGCACTTACATTTTTCTATCTCGTAATATCAATTAATACGTTTCGAACGTTTCCAGAGCGATTGGCGTGAAAAAAAAAATTATACGACTTTATGCCATTATAAACAGCAAAACGTCGTATAATGGCGCTTATGTCCTTATGTCATTAGACACGCGATATTTTGTGGCACAACACTTCAAAAGTTGATTGCTCTTGATATAGAAGAGTTCGATGAATGGTCGATTGTCCACTTCGGTACCATTTTACGGTTTTAAATTTCAATTTTTGTGATACGAAAATGTAGGCATAACAAAATAAGTATGCTGTTAAATATTCCGAGACACAATACTCGAAAAATTGATTGCTTTCGATATACGTCCATGAGTTCCAGTTTGGCTGTTGGAATTGAAATCAATAATTCAAATATTCTCAGTGTGAATATTGTATCGCAAAAATATTTCTACGTTGATCTACAAAACATGTTTCTTTCACCTGTTGATGATGTGTGTGAATAATTGCAATGCTGACGTGAAAGCTATCGAACGACTTGACTCTCAATTAGTTTTTTTGTACGTTATTCTCACTTACATGTACGTTTTTTCTAGCGTACCCGATTGAAATAAGTATAAGTGAGGTTTCATTGTATTGGAAAATAGAACGTTCGAGCATGTGCTACTGGTCTGTAACTTACCGCTGCTGCAGCTGGCAACACCCACGCACACCAATGAGGCGACAAGAAGACAGACGATCTTGTTCATGTTGAAGAAATTGTCAGAAATAGGTTTCTGGTTAGAATTCGTCCGATCCGTCATATTTATACACAGCAGGAGACCCCCCACTACGTCGATAACTTAACGTAGGCGATGAACAAAAAATTTACGAGGTTTCAAAGCTATTTAAAAAAATCGTGAGAAATAAAAAAAATCGACATGCCGCTTCCGGCCTTCTGCTTTCAACTACCAATATTTGTTATCGAATTTTTTAAATGGTCGTTCTTTTAATTTATCTTTGCGTTTTATGAGTTTTTACAGCTATTTAAAAAAATCGTGAGAAATAAAAAAAATCGACATGCCGCTTCTGGCCTTCTGCTTTTAACTACCAATATTTTTTATCGAATTTTTCAAACGGTCGTTCTTTCAATTTATCTTTTCGTTTTACGAGTTTTTACAGCTATTTAGAAAAATCGTGAGAAATAAAAAAAAATCAAAATGCCGCTTCCGGCCTTCTGCGTTTAACTACCAATATTTTTTATCGAATTTTTTAAACGGTCGTTCTTTCAATTTATCTTTTCGTTTTACGAGTTTTTACAGCTATTTAGAAAAATCATGAGAAATAAAAAAAAATCAAAATGCCGCTTCCGGCCTTCTGCGTTTAACTACCAATATTTTTTATCGAATTTTTTAAACGGTCGTTCTTTCAATTTATCTTTGCGTTTTACGAGTTTTTACAGCTATTTAAAAAAATCGTGAGAAATAAAAAAAATCGAAATGCCGCTTACGACCTTCTGCTTTTAACTACCAATATTTTTTATCGAATTTTTTTAAATGGTCGTTCTTTCAATTTATCTTTGCGTTTTACGAGTTTTTACAGCTATTTAAAAAAATCATGAAAAATAAAAAGAAATCAAAATGGCGCTCACGGCCTTCTGCTTTTAACTACCAATATTTGTTATCGAATTTTTTTAAATGGTTCTTTCAAAATTTATCTTTGCGTTTTACGAGTTTTTACAGCTATTTAAAAAAATCATGAGAAATAAAAAAAATCAAAATGGCGCTCACGACCTTCTGCTTTTAACTACCAATATTTTTTATCGAATTTTTTTAAATGGTCGTTCTTTCAATTTATCTTTGCGTTTTACGAGTTTTAACAGCTATTTGAAAAAATCGTGAATAGTAAAAAAAATCAACATAGCGCTCACGACCTTCTGTTTTTAACTACCAATATTTTTTATCGAATTTTTTTAAATGGTCGTTCTTTCAATTTATCTTTGCGTTTTACGAGTTTTTACAGCTATTTAAAAAAAATCGTGCAAAATAAAAAAATCAAAATGGCGTTTGTGACCTTCTGCTTTTAACTACCAATACTTTTTATCGACTTTTTTTAAATGTTCGTTCTTTCAATTTATCTTTGCGTTTTACGAGATTTTACAGCTATTTGAAAAAATCGTGAGAAATAAAAAAAAATCCAAATGGCGCTCACGACCTTCTGCTTTTAACTACCAATATTTTTATCGAATTTTTTTAAATGGTCGTTCTTTCAATTTATCTTTGCGTTTTACGAGTTTTTACAGCTATTAAAAAAATCGTGAGAAATAAAAAAAATCAAAATGGCGCTCACGACCTTCTGCTTTTAACTACCAATATTTTTTATCGAATTTTTTTAAATGGTCGTTCTTTCAATTTATCTTTTCGTTTTACGAGTTTTTACAGCTATTTAAAAAAATCGTGAGAAATAAAAAAAATCAAAATGCCGCTTCCGGCCTTCTGCTTTTAACTACCAATATTTTTTATCGAATTTTTTTAAATGGTCGTTCTTTCAATTTATCTTTTCGTTTTACGAGTTTTTACAGCTATTTAGAAAAATCGTGAGAAATAAAAAAAAAATCAAAATGCCGCTTCCGGCCTTCTGCGTTTAACTACTAATATTTTTTATCGAATTTTTTAAACGGTCGTTCTTTCAATTTATCTTTGCGTTTTACGAGTTTTTACAGCTATTTAAAAAAATCGTGAGAAATAAAAAAAATCGACATGCCGCTTCTGGCCTTCTGCTTTTAACTACCAATATTTGTTATCGAATTTTTTAAACGGTCGTTCTTTCAATTTATCTTTACTGCGTTTTACGAGTTTTACAGCTATTTAAAAAATCGTGAGAAATAAAAAAATCGACATGCCGCTTCTGGCCTTCTGCTTTTAACTACCAATATTTTTTATCGAATTTTTTAAACGGTCGTTCTTTCAATTTATCTTTGCGTTTTACGAGTTTTTACAGCTATTTAA
>JAEUYN010001902.1:0-18667 GCA_018257835.1 Euura lappo
CGTGTGAACGTCCCCGGTCGAATCGGTTACGCGCAGATAAACCGTCGCGGCGTAGGCGCGTTGGGATGCGTCCGCGAACCCGAGCAATTGGACTGACGCGATACCCGAATTGAGGAATCCCACCCAGCGTGGAACTCTCAGAGCCTCAAGGTCGGGTAGACTGTCCCGAAATTGTAGCCATCGGTCGGACAATTCGTGGGGTAGGGGTTGATCCCAGTCGATTCCAGCTAACCAAAGATCCTGAATCATAATCTTTGCAGTGACGATGACCGGAGCAACCCAGCCTAAGGGGTCAAAGAGACGAGCGATTTCCGATAAGACTGAACGCTTCGTCAAGGGTGTAGTCGTTGTGATAAACGTCGCGACCTTCAGCGTGAACATGTCGTCCAGCGGACTCCACGTGAGCCCTAACGTGCTTACACCTTCAACATCTTGAAAGTGACGAGCGCTCGCGTCAGCCTGAGGACCTAGTTCGGGACAGTTCGCTGCCCATCTGCTCAACGGAAAGCCTCCAGCTGCAAACGCTCCTATTACTTGCCGCTTCATTTCCATCGCCTGGGGAATGTCATCCGCGCCGGCCAGTATATCGTCGACGTACGAGTTTGACTCGATGGCCTGAGCACCTAGTGGAAAGCTTTCTCGTTCGTCCGCTGCGAGCTGTAACAGAACACGCAAGGCGAGATATGGAGCGCAGGCTGTACCGTAGGTGACTGTCGTGAGTTTGTAGTCCTTTACGGGTTCGTCTTGATCCTGTCGCCACAAGATCCGTTGATAGTCGGCATCTGCAGGATGCACACGAATTTGACGGAACATCTTGACTATGTCGGTCGTAAATACGATGCGTAGAAGACGCCAACGTGTCAGCACCAACCAGAGCTCTGATTGCAGCTTGGGACCGGAAAGTAGGCGATCGTTGAGCGAGAATCCAGTAGGCGTTTTGAAGGACGCGTTGAAAACGACGCGGATTTTGCCGGTTGGGTCATGCTGCTTCGTCACAGCATGATGAGGAAGGTAGCAGGCGTCGGGGTTGAAGCGTTCCTCGTCCGGAACCACTTCCATGTGTCCCAGCGCGAGATACTCCTGCATGAAGTCCACGTACTTGCTCTTCATCGAAGCGTCTTTAGCCAAACGGCGTTCCAAGTTGAGCAGCAACTTCATGGCTGACTGCCGGGAAGGCCCTAGTAGAACCGAGTCGTCGTTTTTCATTGGTAGCCTGACTACAAAGCCGTCGGTTCCTCGAGAATGAGTCTCCTGAAAGAACTGTTGACAGTGCGTGTCGTCGGGAGACAGCGGCTTGGTGGAACTGAGTTCCTCCAGTTCCCAGAATGATTGAAGGTTGGGATGTTGACAATCGTGAGTCTGGCAGTGGAAGGCTGCAACTGAGGCCATGGGGGTCCCCGACTGCACAGACCCGAGTAGAACCCATCCAAACACCGTCAACAGCGCAGTCGGCGTGCCGAGAGGTCCTCGTCTGTGGTCGTTTTCGAAAAGCATTCCACAGACGTCCGCTCCGAGAATGACGTCGACGCGAGCGGGTTTCGCAAAGTCCGGATCCGCTAGCGTTAATCCCGCGAGGTGAGGCCAAGGTTGTTGCTCGATAAAGGATGAAGGCAAGGGGGTGCTGAGTGTCCGCAGCACCAAAGCACGCAGCGGTAAGCAAAAGGTCTGGGACCGCATGGAGCGGAGGTGAAGCTGCACCTCGCTGCGAGCCGACCCCGTAGCGGCACCCTGTACTCCGGAAATCGGTACAGAGACATCTCGTCTGGGCAGTCGGAGAGTTTGTGCAGCCCACTCAGTGATAAACGACGATTCCGAAGCCGTATCAAGCAGAGCACGCACTGTAATGAGGCTTCCGTTCGGTGCTTCCAGCTGCACGCGAGCCGTGGCTAGGAGAACAACGCGTCGGGTTTGAACGGTGTGGCAAGCCACGTCGACCGTTGCAGCTGCCTCTACGTTGTCTCCAGGTGTTGACCCAGTATCACCAGTCGACAGAGAATGAGCACCGGAATCTGCCCCAGCAGTCATCGCACTGTGTAACAGGGTATGGTGCTTACCGTTACATGCAGTGCACCTGAATTTTGAGGCGCATTTGTTAATCTCATGGTCAGTGTGTAGGCAATTGAGGCAAGCTCCCAATTTTCTGGCCTCTTCCTTCCGTTGAGAGAAAGCAAGTTTTTTAAACTTGAAACAGTAGCCTAAGGAGTGTCCCTGCTGGCAGAGCGGGCACTTGTGCGTCGACTTACCCTTGTTATCGGACGTAGCGACGTGGCACACCGATGCAGCCGACTTCTTCTTCGTTCCACCGTTTGGTTCCTTGCTGGGCAAAGTCTGAGCCCTAGAATCCTTGGTGAATGTGGCTTCCAACGCTTGGATACGGTTTTCGATAAACTCGACTAAGGTTTCAAAGCTTGGAATCTTTCGACTGTCGATCAGCGAAGTTTGCCAATCAATTCTCGACGTGGTATTAAGCTTTTCGACCGTCAGAAATAAGAACCAGTCACTCCAGTGAGGGACAGGTCGTTTAAGAGCCTCGAACGCGCGTTTAGACTGCCTTACAGTAGTGAGAAGTCGTTTGAGCTCGCTAGCCGACTGTTTGACCACCGGAAGACAGTTGACCACGTTTCGCATGTATTTAAAGAGCAATAAATGTTCGTTCTCATAGGTATTGAAGAGATCTTTCCACGCACCGTCGTACCCCGCGTCGGTAATCGCAACGTTCGCCAACAAGTCCGCGGCCTCCCCGCTGAGGCTAGATTTCAAATACTGTAGCTTGAGGACGTTAGGGATCTCCGTGTCCTCGTGAATGAGCGCTTTGAAAAGTCCCTTGAAGTTTTCCCAGTTCAATAGATCACCGTCGAACTTTGGCAATTCTATTTTCGGTAGGTGAACTCGTTTTTGAGTCGCGGGCGAAAACACTTGCTGTGCCGGGACGCTAAGAGGGGGCCCTGGGGCCAAAGCCTGTATGGCCGTCACCAATTGCACCGAAACCTCGAAATGTCGCGCTTCGGTACTCGAAAATACGTCATTCTTAATGTACGCGCTGTTTGATGCATCCTTGCTTCGTCGTATTTTCCGATGACGGGCTACAAAGTCGGACCAGTACTCGTCCAGCTTGGCTAGACGACGCTCCAAAACCGCGACGCTGAGATTATCTTGACCCAATTTCTGAGTATTGACCCAATATCGATCGATCCAGCCTGCTATCTCTTCTTGATCTTCCATGAGGTCTTCGATTGTAGCCATGGCTTGAAGCCGCTTAAACGACGCTACTTATCAATATTTACCCGGCGTCGGATCGAACCGGAACGTCCACCCACACAGACGGAACTGTCGCTCTCTCGATACGAAATCAAAACAACCCGCTTGAGTTCGCGGTTAGCAACAGCGAACTGGGTGTGAACTTGCAGCAAATAATGGATTTAGAAATGATAAAGTTTCTTACGGACTGGTGACCGCTAATCCTTCTTGGCTGATGCGTGCACATACGAAAAAGTCCACCCGATGCACAGCACTTTTGAGTCCCGGAAGTCCTTAACAGCCAAGGGACTCGGCACACCACTGGTCACCCGTACGATTGTTTAACACAGTTTCACTTGCGAACAGCGATCGTTGTTGACCGCATTTACTGCGCTTTAACAGCACTGCACTGATCCCGTAATCGCGTGGATCCGGCTCGAAGGACCAAAAAATGTTCACGCCTTTCCCCGCAAACGGATAAACGGGCTGAAAGTTATAAACGCTGCCAGATATATGTGTGGACACACCGACCACGGATCAGGATGCTGGACAAAGTAAAAAAAGAAACACGCACCTGTTACTTTACTAAATCACGGGTTTATTTACAGGATTTATTTACAGGATGCGCGGTTCAAAGTTATATGAAACGGTGATGCTTAATGACCGAAAAGGGACGGGTCAACGGACATACTGATAAGGAGACAAGAAGTGAGGCTTCTCCCTCTCCTCTCACGCAACTCCCCGCTCCGCACCGACCGCACCATGAAGCTACTCGATCCACCTCAGGTACGGCCGGCTAGGACGGGAGAGAGAACATGCGAGAGTGAGAGAGAGACAGCACTCATTTACAGCGACCGGGCTATCGGCTCGAACAACAATCAAAATTCCGGATCTTTTTAGAAATTTTCAAGTTTCATCGTAAAAAAAATTAGACAAAGCAGAGGTGTAAAGTCGTATATACGCCATTTATTATTATTGTTATTATTATTTTTTTTTTATCTTGAACATGTTGTGAAAATCGGAATTTTATTAGTTTCTGAAATAATAATAATAATAATAATAATAATAATAATAATAATAATAATGAATGGCGTATATACGACGTTACACCTTTGCTTTGTCTAATTTTTTTATGATGACACTTGAAAATTTTCTCAAAAGATGCGGAATTTTTATTATTCTGTGCGTTTCACAAGATTTTTAGAGTTTTTGTAGAAAAAGAAAAAATTTTTTTCATTTTCATTTACAAATTTCACCACTTGCGAGTAAATTTTTTTCAATTATAACAATAATTATTATCATAATAGTAATTGTTATTATTATTATTATTTCGGAAATTATAATTATGATAGTAATAATAATAATAATAATAATAAAAGTAATAATGATAATAATGCATTGTTATAACTATCATTATTCCGAATTATTTCCGTTTGAATTCCCGCTCAGCTGTCATAGCGCTGAACAAGGAACGGCGGTTCGTGAAACGCAGGACCGCGAGACGAAGGTTGGCTACAACTGTAAGCTTGGTTCCCGGTGAGCCCGCGCGTCGAAAAAGGAGCGCTGACGGGCCCGACAAGCAACGCCAAACGATCCAACATGGATGCTTTATACCGAGAATTTCAGTCTTTTTCTGGAAACAATTCTGAGGCTTCATCGTTGAGTGAAATGAACAAGTTTTGCGATATATGTGAGTGGAATTATATTCCTGAGGGCGCTTGATAGTTCGTTTCCACCCTTGTGATGCGTAGTCCGTGATATCAGTGAAAACAAGTGACGGTCCCACGCTTCGCGACACAAAAAACCCTTATTTTACTCGATTTTGGTGAGATACACGTTCATGCCAGCTACCAATTTAATACAAATCGTCTAGGGAACCCATTAAACACCCCCCCGTTCATATCAGGCTTCATCATTTTTTAAATACGGAAACGGCTGACTGGAGCATGCTCTTAATCAGTATCCAAAGTAAAAAGAAAAGTTAGCACGAAACGTGGCACGAAAAAAATCGACTTTCGCGAACCATTTTCTCGAAGACAGATGGCTGTATTGAATCGGTTCTTGCGCCATTTCAAAGAGCTCGAAAAACTCTACAAAGTACTTTCTCAGATTTAAAAAAAATTAGTTCGTAGAATTTTGGGACAGTTTTTTTTGCTCTCCTGAAAAATCATCATGATGGCATTTACACCGTTTTGCCGTGCCACCCTTCAATTCATCCGAATTGTTTCAAATTTGATCTGAGTTCATGAAATTGTATGAAAATATTTGTTATCGAATTTTGTATGGTTTTATAAAATTTTATCATCATAAAAAACAATGACACAATTATTTGCTTCAGGTATATTACCAATTGACAATGAAAATTGTAAAACTCCCTCACACTGCAGCTGTGGCAATCGAATGGCAGAATTACTTCCATTGAATCTTTTACCACTCAGTAATGAAAGATTTCACATTCAACTCCATTGTACTGGCAAACCACTGGTGCGATTATATTCATTAGATATTGCCATTCAACAATGGAGTTTAATTAACGCCATTACACTGGCAAACCAATGGCACAATTACTTCCATTGGACATTACCATTCGACAATGGAGTTTATAGAAATCCATTGCAGTGGCAAACCAATGGCACAATCAATTCCATTGGGAAGTACCATTCGACAATGGCGTTGACATGATTCCATTCAAATGGTAATTGAATGGTGCGGCTTATGCCATTATACTTTGCCATTTGCAAATGAAAATTTGCCATACATTGCCTTTGGGTGAAAGGCAATAGTGCCATTAAGGTTCCACTTTGACATTCGGAACCGTTGGTTTGGGTGATGTTACCATTAGAGCTCCATTGGGAAGTCAATGGTAGCCAATGTAACTTTTTCCTACGGGTTTTAAAGGGATATTTACTGTTCGAAGCCATCTTAGCTCGCAACAGGCGAAAACAAACCTCAGTAACACGAAGACTATCTCCGTGCTCAGTAAGCAGACAATTTACCTAAAAGTCGAATCATAACCTCAAAATTCTATTATCCTCTATCTCTCAGAACACTCATTATCGAATTCAAGGTTAAATTCAAAGCAAATGTAGTTTAAAGGAATACCTATAGATTTGAGTTACCCGTGGACTGCATCTTTTCCATTCCCGCTCCTTGAATGCACTGATTAATTATATTATTCACGTAGGAAGACGCGCGCGAACTGCGTCATATCAAAATACAGGCGTGCATCTGTGTTTGACAAGGGGCAAGTGACGGCAACTTGGTTCTGGCGAGATGCAAAATGGCCCGCAGAAAATCAGTACAGTAGAGCGTCGATTATCCGAATCAATTGGGACCGGGTGCCTTTCGGATAATCGAAATTTCGGATAACCGAACAGCAATATTCCGTGGGCGAAAAAAACGTCGATTCTTTCGAAATGATGGAATTTATATATGTATACATATATTTAACTACAATGAACATCAATAGGTTATTATCACAAGTACATTTTAGTGAACTGAAAACATGTAATCATCGTATCATTCAATGATACAGAACAAAGTTAGATATGTATGTCTTTAAAAGGTAATCAACATTCTTATATATTTGAGTTCTTACATCTGTTTATTTTTGAAAAAGTTGACGATTTTCCAATAAACCAAATCGCCATTCGGATAATTGACGTTTCGGATAAAGCAAATCGCCATTCGGATAATTGACGTTTCGGATAACTGACGTTCGGATAATCGACGCTCTACTGTACTTGGTCACCGACATCGTCCCGTCAATGGTTGGATACCGGAAAAATTTTACCGAAATACCGCTATCTCACATGTAGTGGCGTAGCAAAGGCTTGCCTATACCATCACATTGCCAGCACTGCCAGTGCTGGGCCATTATGATTTCGGCAGTTCTGTGTTTGCTGGGAATGTATTCGATGAAGTTATGGAGACGGAAACCATGTAACCCCGAGGGGAACATTAAATAAACATACATAAACATACATAAACATACATAATAGTTATAACAATGCATTGTTATTATTATTATTATTATTATTATTACTATTATGATCTTTATATTATTACAATTTCCGAAATAATAATCATAACAATTATTATAATAATTATTATTATTATTATCATTGAAAAAAATTTACTCGAAATTGGTGAAATTTGTGAATGAAAATGAAAATGTATGCGCCATTTTTTTTTTCTACCAACACTGAAATCCTAGAAAACGTATAGATCAATTGAAATTACGAGATCGAAAAATGTAAGTGCAAAAGGTCGTAAGTTTGGCGGATACGTCGGTCTTGCATTACAATTTTCAAGGAAAATTAAAAAACAACGTAAAGGCAAAACGTCGTATTATTATTTTTCATGATTTTTAATGTTTTTTCCAAATAGCTGTCAAAACTCGTAGAACGCGAAGATAAATTGGAAAAACGACCGTTTCGAAAATTCATGAAAAAAAAACTAAGATAAAAGCGGAAGGTCGTAAGCGCCACTTTTTTATTTTTTTATTTTTTTGATCTTTCCAAATAGTTGTAAAAACCCGTGAAACGCAAAGAAAAATCGAAATCGAGAAAGTTCCGAAAAATTTGATAAAAAAAATTCGTAGCTAAAAGCAGAAGGTCGTAAGCGCCATTTCGATTTTTTTTATTTCTCACGAATTTTTCAAGTAGCTGTAAAAACCCGTGAAACGCAAAGATAAATTGAAAGAACGACGATTTAAAAAAATTCGACAAAAAATATTAGTAGTTAAAAGCAGAAGGTCGTGAGCGCCATTTTGATTTTTTTTATTTCTCACGATTTTTTTAAATAGCTGTAAAAACTTGTAAAACGCAAAGATAAATCGAAAGAACGACCATTTAAAAAAATTCGATAAAAAATATTGGTAGTTAAAAGCAGAAGGTCGTAAGCGCCATTTTGATTTTTTTATTTCTCACGATTTTTTTAAATAGCTGTAAAAACTCGTAAAACGCAAAGATAAATTGCAAGAACGACCGTTTAAAACAATTCCATAAAAAATATTGGTAGTTAAAAGCAGAAGGTCGTGAGCGCCAATTTGATATTTTATTTCTCACGATTTTTTTATTTCTCACGATATTTTCAAGTAGCTGTAAAAACCCGTGAAACGAAAAGATAAATTGAAAGAACGACGATTTAAAAAAAATTAGATAAAAAATATTGGTAGTTAAAAGCAGAAGGTCGTGAGCGCCATTATTATTTTTTTTATTTCTCACGATTTTTTTAAATAGCTGTAAAAACTTGTAAAACGCAAAGATAAATCGAAAGAATGACCATTTAAAAAAATTCGATAAAAAATATTGGTAGTTAAAAGCAGAAGGTCGTAAGCGCCATTTTGATTTTTTTATTTCTCACGATTTTTTTAAATAGCTGTAAAAACTCGTAAAACGCAAAGATAAATTGAAAGAACGACCGTTTAAAACAATTCCATAAAAAATATTGGTAGTTAAAAGCAGAAAGTCGTGAGCGCCAATTTGATATTTTATTTCTCACGATTTTTTTATTTCTCACGATATTTTCGAGTAGCTGTAAAAACTCGTGAAACGAAAGATAAATTGAAAGAACGACGATTTAAAAAATTAGATAAAAAATATTGGTAGTTAAAAGCAGAAGGTCGTGAGCGCCATTATTATTTTTTTTATTTCTCACGATTTTTTTAAATAGCTGTAAAAACTTGTAAAACGCAAAGATAAATCGAAAGAACGACCATTTAAAAAAATTCGATAAAAAATATTGGTAGTTAAAAGCAGAAGGTCGTAAGCGCCATTTTGATTTTTTTATTTCTCACGATTTTTTTAAATAGCTGTAAAAACTCGTAAAACGCAAAGATAAATTGCAAGAACGACCGTTTAAAACAATTCCATAAAAAATATTGGTAGTTAAAAGCAGAAGGTCGTGAGCGCCAATTTGATATTTTATTTCTCACGATTTTTTTATTTCTCACGATATTTTCAAGTAGCTGTAAAAACCCGTGAAACGAAAAGATAAATTGAAAGAACGACGATTTAAAAAAAATTAGATAAAAAATATTGGTAGTTAAAAGCAGAAGGTCGTAAGCGCCATTTTGATTTTTTTATTTCTCACGATTTTTTTAAATAGCTGTAAAAACTCGTAAAACGCGAAGATAAATTGAAAGAACGACCGTTTAAAACAATTCCATAAAAAATATTGGTAGTTAAAAGCAGAAAGTCGTGAGCGCCAATTTGATATTTTATTTCTCACGATTTTTTTATTTCTCACGATATTTTCGAGTAGCTGTAAAAACCCGTGAAACGCAAAAATAAATTGAAAGAACGACGATTTAAAAAAAATTAGATAAAAAATATTGGTAGTTAAAAGCAGAAGGTCGTGAGCGCCATTATTATTTTTTTTATTTCTCACGATTTTTTTAAATAGCTGTAAAAACTTGTAAAACGCAAAGATAAATTAAAAGAACGACCATTTAAAAAAATTCGATAAAAAATATTGGTAGTTAAAAGCAGAAGGTCGTAAGCGCCATTTTGATTTTTTTATTTTTCACGATTTTTTTAAACACAGTGAAACCTCTGAAAAGGCTACCTCGAAGGCGGTTAGGGGAGTATAATCCTCGCTCGAGCGCTTCCCCCACTCACTCTGTTTACGAGCGTTCGGACGCTTACCTCTGAATAGAGAACCCGTATCTGTGTTGTTTTTGACGTGATATACCCATGTAAATAAGTGACTTGAAGCGTTTTCCAATAGGTTCTCTATTCAGAGGTAAGCGTCCGAACGCTCGTAAACAGAGTGAGTGGGGGAAGCGCTCGAGCGAGGATTAGGGGAAGGTAGCCTATTCAGAGGGCGCCTATTCGGAGGTTTCACTGTAGCTGTAAAAACTCGTAAAACGGAAAGATGAATTGGAAAAACGACCGTTTCGAAAATTTAAGAAAAGAAAATACTAAGATAAAAGCAGAAGGTCGTAAGCGTCATTTTTTTATTTTTTATGATTTTTCCAAATAGTTGTAAAAACCCGTGAAACGCAAAGATAAATTGAAAGAACGACGATTCAAAAAAATTCGATAAAAAATATTGGTAGTTAAAAGTAGAAGGTCGTGAGCGCCATTTTTATTTTTTTTATTTTTCATGATTTTTGCAAGTAGTTATAAAAACTCGTGAAACGCAACGAAAATCGAAATCGACAACGTTTCGAAAATTCATAGAAAAAAAAACCAAGGTAAAATCAGAAGGACGTAAGCGCCAATTAAAAAAAAAAAAATTGGTGGCTACGACCTTCTGCTTTTAATTGACCCAATATTAAATTTCGACGTTTATGAACGTATCTTCGGGTTTCTATCCAGAATACAAAAAAAAAAAAAAAATGACCTTTTGCCGTTACGAACAGCAAAAAGTCGTATAATGGCGCTTACGTCCTTATGCCATTAGAAACGCGATATATATATAATCACTATCTATCTCCTGTCCGATCCGGATTCGTCCAATTTGATTTTTATTAAATTAATATATATTTATGATGTGTCCGATCCGGATGTGTCCGAAAGAAAATGTGTCCGATCTGAATGTGTCCGAAAAAAATGTGTCCGATAATGCAGGTTTATTATTTTGTGTCCGATCCAGATATGTCCGAACGGGGTCTAATCCTATCCCTCTAGCCAAACTTATTCATTTGTAACAGGAAGTAAGAGGAAAGGAGACCGATCGCCATGCTACAAAACCTGCGATGATATTCACGGCTCTTTAGTAGTACAATATTCTACCACTCGTAGTGCTGAGTGCACTGACTGAAGGCGCATCGGGCGATTGACGTGGGACAAATTGAAGGCTGCCATCTTGAGTTGGATTTTAAGGCGACCAATCAGAGGTTGCGTAATCCGATAGAAATAAATAAGTAGTCATTTTAATTGACATTTATTTCACTATTATTTACTCCATCTTTCTTCTTATGTTATATCCTTCATGGCCTCGTCCCTATTTACTCCATCCAAATAGCAAATAATATATTATCCAAAGTTTTGAGGTCAAGTGGGTGGTAAATTCAAAATTATCCGTCTGCTAATGCTCGCCTCTGATTGGCTCTCCGAAAATCCAACTCAAGATGGCAGCTTCCCAGGTGGTCCCATAGCCTGCTATGCTTTACGTATCTGAATGCGCCTTCCAGTTAGTATACCTATAGGGTTCAGTGGCTAAGCGCTGGTGATACACGCCGGGTTCCACGGACCTACCGGGCCCTCGACCCGTCACGTGATCTTGGCATACGATCAATCAAAACGTAAACAAACCCCGACCATGGCACTGACGGACCCGGCGTGCATCACCAGCACTGCGAGTGGCAGAAT
Organism: Euura lappo; assembly: GCA_018257835.1. Taxonomy (NCBI): domain Eukaryota; kingdom Metazoa; phylum Arthropoda; class Insecta; order Hymenoptera; family Tenthredinidae; genus Euura; species Euura lappo. Next base: position 11,559 of record JAEUYN010001902.1, read on the forward strand.
ACCGTAGGGGAGACCGGGGCAAAGTGGATACCCTAAGACTAATTCGGACATGAAACATAAAATATCGACTAAAGCTTTATCATGTCGTATATATTTTGTAGTTTGTACCTTTAGGTAAGCGATTATGACGATCAAACCCGATATTAGTGCGATGTGCTTGCGTCATAATCGATATAAACCTAACCTGCAAAATGATCACTTTGCCCCGATGCTGGGGTAAAGTGATCAAGCTTATGGGGTCAAGTGGAAAAATTCGTATTTAGTCTAGTCAATCTAGCCTTTGACCCTAAAATAATCTCGGAGTGGATGAATTATACATCAATCGACGCGGAAAAATCCCCCGAACAACATATCAAAAACGAGATGAGATCCGTGGAGGGCAAATTGTTGAAATTAATAAAAAACTGTCAATATTTTGGGCAGCACCACCAAAATCACGCACTGTTCCGATTCTACTTGTCGGATTGGAAAAACAAAAATACCACGCTGTAGGGGATAAAATCATCTACAAATTCGAAGCGAGGACCGATATTGTAGGACCTGTAGTTTTCACGTTATTAATTTTGCAAAACTTTTCTGACAAAACTACGCCAAACGATCAGCTGTGCGGCTTAGTCCGTTTCGGCCGTTCCATGCTGCGCGCGCACCGCCGCCTCGGATGCGCCAGTGCGCACTGAATTCAAACCGTCTGAGCGGATAGTCGTAGTACTTTTCTCGAATTTCCCAGCTTTTTAAAATGATTTTTCAACTTTGAAGGTTCGAAGTTAGGAAAATTCTGATGACTGTGTTGGTACTTACATAGTTCTTTTACTTACATAGCGTCAATTTTTGTTCTATTTTTATATAAGTATAATGTAGAGTAGCTCTGAATAATTGAGTCGTGTTCGTTTCACTTAAAGTTCAGAATAATAATCACAAAAGTTACAGGCAATTTCATTTGATCGTTTTTGCCATATACAGATATATACCCTCGCATGGGTGACGTTACAACGTGGTAATCTTTGATCCATTGTGTTTTCTTCAATTTCGTTTAAATGAATAAAGGGGAAAATGTGACCTAATTTTTGTATTGCAAACTACTAATATTTATGAAAAAATAAAAAATAAAATACGTGCAAAATACCAGTTGTGGCGGTTAAGCAGGGGCCGCACAGTGGAAGCGGGGGACGTAAGGTTTCAGATCACAGCAGGGGGTCTAGGTGGTTGACAAAAGGCGGCGCATCAAGGGCGACAGATTTCTAGGTAATGAGACAATTAACCTGAGTGGGTCGGTCAGAATATTCTGGGTAGAAGACAGAGTCCGTGGCTAATTGAGTTCTACGGAGAAGCGGCCACGAAGTAGGTATAAATGTTGAAAATGCCCTGAGCGTTTCGGGTTAGCAAAAAGTAAGTCTATAAATGGAAATGAAGTACGAAGAAATATTTTGTGGGCGGATTGTATCAATTCTTTTGAATCAATTGTAATCGATTCGCAGCATCGCCGAGAATTTCCTTGCTCTGTTTCTGTAAATTTGATAACTGAATCGTATTTCGTTTCAATTCTATGAAGGAACCACCTGCATAAACGAAGTTTTCATAATTCATAGCTAGTGTAACAAATTCACAATCTGAGAAATTCGATAATTTTGTCATTTTTATTCAATAAATAAATAAAAGTTAATAAATAAAAATAAATAAATAAAAGGTAAACATTGCGAACGCGTTGTCCAATTATACCTGGCGATGAAAGTGAGCCGGAAGGTAACACTAATTCCGATACATAGGACGAGTCCGGGGTGAATCACGTTTTACGAGAAAATTGAAACAAAGACGACAATTTCCAAATTTCTACAATTGTGCCCGGTTTAACACAATAAGACGCAATCAACTTTGGAGAAATAATTCATTGAGGTGAAACGTATCTAGAACAGATACCTACCTTCCATGAATCCAACTGTGGGATGGATAAAGTCATGAATTAATAACAAAAAAATTGTGATAATGCGGATCAAAAATGAAAGGAAGATGAGAAGTGCACGCTCCAACGGTTTGAATTCAGTGCGCACTGGCGCGTCCGAGGCGGCGGTGCGCGCGCAGCATGGAACGGCCGAAACGGACTAAGCGGAACAGCTGATCGTTTGGCGTAGTTTTGTCAGAAAAGTTTTGCAAAATTAATAACGTGAAAACTACATGTCCTACAATATCGGTCCTCGCTTCGAATTTGTAGATAATTTTCGCCCCTACAACGTGGTATTTTTGTTTTTCCAATCCGACAAGTAGAATCGGAACAGTGCGTGATTTTGGCGGTGCTGCCCAAAATATTGATAGTTTTTTATTAATTTCAACAATTTGCCCTCCACGGATCTCATCTCGTTTTTGATATGTTGTTCGGGGGATTTTTCCGCGTCGATTGATGTATAATTCATCCACTCCGAGATTATTTTAGGGTCACCATATGATTGAAGTCTAGACTGACTAGACTAATTATGACGGATTCCTTATTCGTATTAGGATGAAAATGACGTCAAAAGATTGCAAAATCTGTACATATTGCCCTCAGTCTGATAAAAGCATGTGACTGTGAAAATTGTGATACTTACTCGAATCGAAAATGTTCGAAACACGACACCGCTGTCGCGATTCAAAAGTCACCCGAAGTGAGGTTAGGCTGACGCGCGGCGGCTAACAGCGCTCGTGGCGTACATGGCCACTTTTCCCTGACCATATTACCCCGCACGTAACCCGACCACAATTTAATTGAAAACTTGATGCAAACTATGTTCAACAAAAAAAGATTTGATAGTACCATTAAGTAGACGTTTCAAGGAATCGAGAAAAAAAAATAAACCTAGTCAAAACATGCCATTGACGGCACGATAATCTGAAATCTGAGTTGGCGGAAATTATCAATCTGCACGGCATGAAACTAAATTGATTGATTTTTCCCGAAATATTGAATATTTCATAGGGTTCAACTATTTCATTTTGTAAAGTACGTTAGCACAAACCCTCGGTGTAAATACTGCCGTCTCAGAATCGCTCAACAAGAAATTATTCGAGATGGTCACTTTACCCCGCATGTCCACGTTACCCCGGTCTCCCCTACTACTAGAGAGTAGTGATGGCGATATGGCGATATCTTCCAATTGTATCGATATTTCGTATCGATACGTATTGATCGTCAAAGTATCGATACATACAAAATATCGGTAGCAAAGTATCGATACCGATAATATCGATACTCCTTATACAAATAAAAAATCTACAGATCTTGCATGTAACGCAAGCAGCTGATGCATTGAAAATTTCCTTCGTTTTCTTAGTTTTCGTGCATTTTTTCATCTGAATCTCTGAATCTGAATTTACATGCTGCGCTATTATTATTGCCATCTATGATTGCACTACGAATCATCATTTGCACCGTGAAATCTACGTTACCGAAATGTCCCTCGTTCTATTGTTTTTGTTCTTTTATTATTTATTTCTTCAACTTTTTATTACGCACTTCCGTTACATTGCTTCCGTTGCATCGCATCCGTCGCATCGCTTCCGTTGCATCATTTCAGGATTTGATCCCACAGACCTCACTACTGACCCGAAAACGGAAGCATTTTCAATGCTAAAACAAACAATGAAAATTAACTTTTTATTTGAATGAGACTTTTATAACAAAGTTATATATTATTATTGTCTAAATATTTTTCTTTTTAATATGGCGGTTTCTGAAATTCCGATCTGTTTTCCCGCCCGAAATATCGGACCTCGATATCAGCAAAGAGGATAGGGTAGAGCGGAAGGTCCCATAAGCGCCCGTGTAAAATTTCGTAGCCGGTGTCGCAGCGCCTCTAGTGAGTCCGGGCCCGAGTTAGTGACCCCCCACTCCCCGATTTAACGGTAGCGGTAGCTTTGGATTCGAATATTGGAATCTTAGGTATTTACGCGGTTAAAAAATACACAAACACAGATGTAAAGTCATAGTAAAACGTGTATTAATAATAAAAAATATGTAAATTACATGAAAAAATTGAAAATTAGTAGTATGAGGAAACAATAATACCTCCGCTATTGACGCTATTCACACTATTCACAGTATTTACAATATGTACAGTAATTAACTTTTTTTTTATTCATCTCAATTTGGCCCCAAACTTTTTTTGTTCCAAATTTTCTAATTTTATCATCTGTCTGCTGAGCCTGAGCAGCACTCTGTAATTTGTCCAATCAAAGTTACGATCTCATCTGCAATAATTATGATACGGCGTGAATTTGACCCGCAGGCGATTCATTTTCTATCAGTCAGATAACAAATTTTCGTACTTCCTCCTGGCTTAATAGTGCAGGGACTGCTGTTTCGAGCCAATGTCTGAACATCGTGGATGGCGTTTGAATATGCACTTTGGATCGAAGTAGTCTATTATGCAAATGCGGAACTCTGCATCACCTTTTTCAACACCAGCAAAAGATACCGATTCTGCACATCTGTAATACACGGAAAATAGATTACTACGACAGTACATACATACTGCTGCATTGCCAAACAAATCTTAAGGGCATGCTGGACTCAGTATTTCCGTATTTAAAAAATGATGAAGCCCGATATGAACGGGGGGGTGTTTAATGGGTTCCGTAGACGATTTGTAATCAAATTGGTAGCTGCATGAACGTGTATCTCACCAAAATCGAGTAAAATAAGCCTTTTTTGTGTTGCGAAGCGTGAGACCGTCACTTGTTTTCACTCATATCACCGACTACGTATCTCAAAGGTGGAAACGGGCTATGTAGCGAACTCATAAATATAATTCCACTCACATATATCGCAAAACTTGTTCATTTCACTCAATGATGAAGCCTGAGAATTGTTTCCAGAAAAAGACTGAAATTCTCGGTATAAAGCATCCATGTTGGATCGTTTCGCGTTGCGAGTCGGGCCGAGCAGCGCTTGCCAACCTTCGTCTCGCGGTCCTGCGTTTCACGAACCGCCGTTCCTTGTTCAGCGCTATGACAGCTGAGCGAGAATTCAAACGGAAATAATTCGGAATAATAATAGTTATAACAAATGTAAGGTATGTATAAGTCGTAAAAATTTGTAAATTAGTCTAATTGTAAGTAGTAATGTATTCGATGAAGTTATGGAGACGGAAACCATGTAACCCCGAGGGGAACAATAAATAAACATACATAAACATACATAAACATACATAAACATACATAATAATTATAATAATGCATTGTTATTATTATTATTATTATTATTATTATTATTATTATTATTATCATTATAATTACAATTTCCGAAATAATAATAATAACAATTATTATTATTATTATTATTATCATCATTGAAAAAAATGTAATCGAAAGTGATGAAATTTGTGAATGAAAATGAAAACGTATGCGCCATTTTTTTTTCTACCAACACTGAAATCCTGTGAAACGCCCAGAATAATCAAAATTCCGAATCTTTTGAGAAATTTTCAAGTTTCATCATAAAAAAACTAGACAAGGCAGAGGAATAGAGTCGTATACGCCATTTATTATTCAATTTTTTTTATCTTGAAAATGTTGTGAAAATCGGAATTTCAATTCTTCTATGCGTTGCACAGGACAAGAGTATTTGTGAAAAAAATGGCGTACTACGACTATACGACTTTATACCGTTGCCCTGTCAATGTTTTTTTTTTTTTGAATTTTGAATTTTGAAAATTTCACATAAAGAACTCTGAAATCAGACTTTTTTATGCGTTTCACAGGATTTTAGAGTTTTTGTAGAAAAAGAAAAAAAAATGGCGCATAGTTTTCATTTTCATTCACAAATTTCACCACTTTCGAGTAAATTTTTTACAATGATAATAATAATAATTATCATATTGTTATTATCATAATAATAATAATTATCATAATAATATGATAATAATTGTTATTATTATTATTATTAATATTATCGTCATCATCATCATTATCGTCGTCATCATCATCATCATCATCATCATCATCATCATCATCATCATCATCATTATTATTACGGAAAAAATTGAAATTCCGATTTTCACAACATTTTCAAGATAAAAAAAAAAATAAAAATAAAGGGCGTATACGACTTTACACCTCTGCCTTATCTAGTTTTTTTTATGCTGAAACTTGAAAATCTCTCAAAAGAATCGGAATTTTGATTATTCTGTGCGTTTCACAGGATTTCAGTGTTAGTACAAAAAAAAAAAAATGGCGCATACGTTTTCATTTTCATTCACACCACTTTCGAGTAAATTTTTTTCAATGATAATAATAATAATTATTATTATTATAATAATTGTTATGATTATTATTTCGGAAATTGTAATTATAATGATAATAATAGTAATTATAATGATAATAATAGTAATAATAATAATAACAACAATAATAATAATAATAATAATAATAATGATAATAATAACAATGCATTATTATAATTATTATGTATGTTTATGTATGTTTATGTATGTTTATGTATGTTTATGTATGTTTATTTATTGTTCCCCTCGGGGTTACATGGTTTCCGTCTCCATAACTTCATCGAATACATTACTACTTACAATTAGACTAATTTACAAATTTTTACGACTTATACATACCTTACATTTGTTATAACGATTATTATTCCGAATTATTTCCGTTTGAATTCCCGCTCAGCTGTCATAGCGCTGAACAAGGAACGGCGGTTCGTGAAACGCAGGACCGCGAGACGAAGGTTGGCAAGCGCTGCTCGGCCCGACTCGCAACACGAAACGATCCAACATGGATGCTTTATACCGAGAATTTCAGTCTTTTTCTGGAAACAATTCTCAGGCTTCATCGTTGAGTGAAATGAACAAGTTTTGCGATGTATGTTAGTGGAATTATATTTATGAGTTCGCTACATAGCCCGTTTCCACCTTTGAGATACGTAGTCGGTGATATGAGTGAAAACAAGTGACGGTCTCACGCTTCGCAACACAAAAAGGCTTATTTTACTCGATTTTGGTGAGATACACGTTCATGCAGCTACCAATTTGATTACAAATCGTCTAAGGAACCCATTAAACACCCCCCCGTTCATATCGGGCTTCATCATTTTTTAAATACGAAAATACTGAGTCCAGCATGCCCTTAAT
>JAEUYN010001903.1:0-104806 GCA_018257835.1 Euura lappo
AAAAAAAAACTGAAAAAATTCCAAAATAAAAAACTTCATATAGATAGTCTAAAATTCAAGAATTTCCAAAATTTCCAAAACTCTACATTTAAAAATTGATCATTAAATTCCATAAAAATCTGTTATAGAATTTTCATCCAATGATTTCTTTTTTTTTCTGTTCTTGATGTAAAAAATAATTTCTCCGAATTATGAATTTATAAGTTGACCACAAAAAAAAAAAAAAAAAATCGAAGGTTTATTATCACTAATCCTAGAGCGAGTCACAAATAGTTTTTTTTTTTTTTTTTGTCCCACTGACAATCAGCATTCGCACGCGATATAAAGTACAAAGTATCCAAATCAATTCCGATCCCATCTCTATTCGTATCCCTATCCCTATCCTATCTTGTTTCCGTATGTCGCCTTCCCTCTGCTATCTTCGATTCCGTATCCAGATCCCATCAAAATTCTCATCCCCGATTCCTGATCAAATAAACACACTGAAGGATGGGGATGGGGGTGGGAGAGGGGGAGGGTATGGGAACGTTTCGAAAAATCGCCCGTAGCTATACCTACGTATATACCATCAAAGTCTGACCCTCTTCGATTGACGCTATCTTCATCCGATGTATATACATACATATACATATATATACGTTCTCGAATCTCATCCTGAAACGACATTGATTCTTGTCATGTCATCACAGAAAAAAAAGGAAGTCTCGTCGTTTGAGATAAACTAGATAATTTGAGAGGTGTATAAAAAAAAGAGGAAAAATAGCATCTGCCGAATCAGCACGATTCGTATTAATTCAATGCTTATCGTACAATTACGAAGAATCTTGATTTTTTTCTTTCTTTCATTCTTTCTTTATTTCCTTGTTTGCTTCAATCATTCGATAAAATCAGCTCTCCTCCTTCCATCGATATCGATAACTGATAAAAAAATTACGAATCGAAGAATGGAAAAAAAGATAAAAAAACAAGCGGGCTTGGGCTGACTATGAGCAGGCCTTCGAACTTCCCGTTATTTATTTTGTTCTCAGCTATTTTGAAATTTGTAAATCTGACCTCAGATTCTTGATCAGCGGTTCAAAAAACCTTCGAGTACAAATTTCCGTAAGATTTCGAACGTTTTTAGTATTTTTTCCAGCAAATCGGACTCGCCATTTTGAATTTCGCTAATCTGACTTCAGATTCGTGATCAGTGACCCAAAAAACCTACGAGTACCAAGTTTCATCCAAATCCAAATGTTTTTAGTTTTTTTGAAGCATATCGAATACGCCAAATGAAAATTTTGCAAAACTGACTTCAGATTCGTGATCAGCGATCAAAGAAACCATATGGAACCAAATTTCATTGAAATCCGTTGATTCGTTCTCAAGATATCGTCATTTTTGTTGCGTTTTTTTAGAATTTTGTTATTTGAATAGTTCAAAAAGTACTAATCCGATCGAAGCCAAAATCTAATCAGTTCTAAGTTAAGAAAAGCCCCGTCGATTGAGCCCAAGTTGATCGAAATCCGACCACGCGTTCTCGAGATATCGCGAGGACAAAAATGTGATCACACACACACACCCAGACGTCAAACTGAAAATAGTCGGAGGTGATTCTTTGGACCTCGAAACGTGAAGATTTAGTGAAAACTCAAATTTTCATTTTCGGGGTGATCACAATAACTTCCTTTTTTCTCTGAAAACAGAGAAACGGGAAGTTAAAAAAAACAGGATCCTGATAATAAGTTGACATATAGTGAAACCCGGGGACTGATTGTGAGTCCTCGTCCTCGTCGTCGTCTTTGGGAGTCGGTATACAAGGAAATGCAATATATATGTCTGGGTGACAAATATCTACCCCTAAACGTAAACTTGGGTCGACGGGAGAAGAAAGGGGTGCAGGAGTGAGATATAGTTTCACCGGGAACTACTATCACCACTATCGCTATAGTAGCGTTATCCTGGTTCGGTTTGATGGGTTGAGTACATAAGAGAACTATTTTTCGAATATGGTGGTAGAAGAGAGAAAGAACGATAAGGGAAGAACAAACAAACAAAAAAAAAAAAATACAGTTCCTTTTCTTTTTTTTTTTTTTTTTTTTTCTATTCACAAGAATTTATGTGTTTATCTCTTATCGATTTATCTGAAAGACTGGTAAAAATGAACTCTGAGGAAAAATATCGAAGCAGAGGAACAGCTGATATTGAATACAAAAATTGAAAAATCAGCTGTTCCTCTATTTCAGTATTTTTCCTTACAGTTTATTTTAATTCTACGTTTATTGAAGATTGTGATATATTTTCGAATAATAATAATTAGTTCTTCACAATTTTTTTGGCAGGATTTTTCATGTTTATTTTCATTTTCTCCGTGTTTAATCGATTTTAAGAATTTCGTCTGCAATTTTTCTGTTTGACTTAACCTTTATCGAGTTTTATTATTGATTTTTTTGGTCTATAGATTCTATAAATTTGTTCAGTTCCCAATTTCTGGCGAGACTCACCCTCACCCTCACCCTCGCCGATGCGATGCGGTGCGGTGCGGTGCATAAAAATGTAAATTTCTTCTTTCTTTCTTTTAACATCCTTTTTCTTTCTTCCGAACATTTTAAAGGCTTAGGGGGTGTGCGTAGACCTCGAGGACCTCGCCTCTTGTTAGGCATAGAGAAGGTGGGGTTTGAAGGGTCGCGCAAAAAGCGAGGTTCGATTTTTGTTGGAAAAAGAAAAACGCCTCAAGCGTCATCATCGAATGGAAAATTCAGCCTCGGTTTCTCAAAAAACGAGACACCGTCGTCCGGTTGACGGCATAATGTGTATCAAACAGACGTAATCGAAGGAGATAATAGATGAGAATGTCAGAAACGTATTGCGGGCATCAGACTATCGCAGTGCTGATAAGGAACGTTGGGGAACGGAAGTAGACAACCCGCAGGATCTGGTATTAATCTTAATCGATTTTATGGGCTTTCGGGGTGTGACGTATACATTGTCCGTTTATCTATCCACCCCGAGGTGCTTTGCTCCGTGTCTCGATGTCTGCGGCAAATGTGGGAAGTGGGAAGAAGAGTAAGAAGCTGTTCAGATATGAAATTTCAATTTTTGTTAACGATTTGACGTCGTGATTTGTAATCAGTGACCTCGAAGACCTTCGGCTGGTATCAATTGTTTTTTTTTTTTGTGAAAATCAATCAATCCGATCTCTAGATGTATATCATTTTTGAAAATTTTCCTTCTCTTCAATAATCGGATCGAGTCTAAAAAAAAATCCTCGTCGATTGTGACGGAATTGATAAAAATGGGTTAAGAGCATGCTACACTCATTTTTTACTCTTTTTACCGACCTTACCGGGTTTTCACTGATAGCAAAGCCTACGCGTCGCGAGCGCGGAAAAGGAACCAAGAGTGCAATTCCAAATGGAATTCCGAAGATATATATCGGAAAACTTCTTTGTTTCATGCAACAATGAAGACGTATTCTTGAAAACTGCACAAAATGGTAATTGTTTGTGCAGTTTTCAAGAATACGTCTTCATTGTTGCATGAAACAAAGAAGTTTTCCGATATATATCTTCGGAATTCCATTTAGAATTGCACTCTTGGTTCCTTTTCCGCGCTCGCGACGCGTAGGCTTTGCTATCAGTCAAAACCCGGTAAGGTCGGTAAGAAGAGTAAAAAATGAGTGTAGCATGCTCTTAAGAGCATGCTACAGTCATTTTTTTACTCTTCTTTACCGACCTTACCCGGTTTTCACTTGTTTTCACTGATAGCAAAGCCTACGCGTCACGAGCGCGGAAAAGGAACCAAGAGTGCAATTCTAGATGGAATTCCGAAGATATACATCGGAAAACTTCTTTGTTTCATGCAACAATGAAGACGTATTCTTTTAAACTGCACAAAATGGTAATTGTCGATGTCAAGCGGTGGTCGCGGCCATGATTGTGAGTTTCGCCCGCTTGACATCGACAATTACCATTTTGTGCAGTTTTCAAGAATACGTCTTCATTGTTGCATGAAACAAAGAAGTTTTCCGATATATATCTTCGGAATTCCATTTAGAATTGCACTCTTGGTTCCGCGCTCGCGACGCGTAGGCTTTGCTATCAGTGAAAACCCGAAAAGGTCGGTAAGAAGAGTAAAAAATGAGTGTAGCATGCTCTTAAGGATGTATAGGCTATACAATCTCAACCAAAAGTGAGTCTCGTCGTCAATATTGAGTACTTCGAGATGAGATAAAAATCGTAAAAAAATCAACCACAATCAAGATGATAAGAGTATTCATTTTCAATAATAATAATGCCCAAAAGTTATCAACAAATTGTTTAAACAAATCATTGTTCAACAAATTTCCTGGTGACGTTATTTTTTTTCATGTCAAATGAATTCGTTAATCTTTATGAATACACATGAATTTTTTCAGAATTTTGTCACTTTTTTGAAATTTCCGTTTTCGGAAATTTCTAAAGGCTGTATTTACAAAACTATTAGTTCCACGCTCCGGAAACTTCGGAATTGTAATCTACATCGTTTCCACAATAACATATCCAAAATTCAGATTTTTTTCTCCATTTTTCAAAATCGAAAACGGAAATTTCAAAAAAGTGACAAAATTCTGAAAAAATTCATGTGTATTCGGAAAGATTAGCGAATTCATTTGACATGAAAAAAATATAACGTCACCAGGAAATTTGTTAAACAATGATTTGTTCAAACAATTTGTTGATAACTTTTGGGCATTATTATTATTGAAAATGAATACTCTTATCATCTTGATTGTGGTTGATTTTTTTCCGATTTTTATCTCATCTCGAAGTACTCAATATTGACGACGAGACTCACTTTTGGTTGAGATTGTATAGCCTATACATCCTTAAATCGTCGCCTCGATATCGTCAAACCGAAAATTTGTATCCTCCTTTGGGTTGATAAATGATTAATTAACGTTTTCATACGCCACAAGTTTGAACGATTAAACTTGAATAGTTTATAGGCAATCGAAACGGGATTTGAATAAATTCGCTTTTTTTTCTACGAAAAAAAAGAAAAAAAAAACTGGGAGAACTGAAAATTGAAAAGCGTGTAAGCCTCAAATTGGTCAATCAAGCCGCTTCTCTAACCGTCATAAAACGAGAGAACAAAAAATAGAATAAAGAGAAATAAAAAACGAAAAATACTCTAAAATTGGTGAAAATTCAATAATCTTGTAATCGGTATTGATTTGATCCGAATAAAATGCCTCGACGCACTGCACTGCGGATGCATTGCCAATTTTTCAATCGTTACCAATTCACTGCTGAAATACTGCTGTAGTACCTGACAAATAAAAAAAAAAAAAAATAAATAAAAAAGTACTAGAATGAATGAGCTTCATTTCTCTATTCAACTTTGTTCCCTTATTCATCCGATGATTCGATCCACGGTTTTAGTAATTTTTTTTTCCTCTCTTCTTTTCGCTTCAATGTTGTCATTGAAAAATAATGAATAATAATAATTGATAGCGAATAATTCCAGTTTTTGATAATGATTGAAATACAAATAATTATTATTTTTGTATTCTAGGTTTAATGATCGAAATCTAGAATTTTTTATTTCTTCTTCCATTCTCACTTCCTATATGTCATTCGAAAAGACTCTGGATAATGTAGAAGATGTGCAAACTTTCTCGTGCTTTCAGAGCTTGCAGTTTAAATAGAGTGAAATGAATGAACGTTTTTCTAGCAGTTTTTCTTTTTCTTCTTCTTTTCGCGATCTTAAACGCGCGATAATATTGTGTGAGATATGGAATGAAAAAAAAAGAAGAAGGAGAAACTGAAAAAGTAAAAAAGCTAGTATTTGCCAAGTGAGAAACGACTCTGAGCGTAGGGAGGTATAAAGAAAACCCTTTTGAAACACTTCTTTTCTTAACGGACATATAGAAACTGGGTCTTTCCCACTTGCACCGGTGCATTAAAGTTTCTTTAGAAACGTGAATAAGGAAAAAAAAACACCAAACCTCTTATTCTCCGTCACCTTTAAGATATTGCTCCATACAGAGGCGAGGGCAGAGCCCAACAATTTTCTGTAATACAGCCTTAAAAGTATCGATATTTGTATTGGGAATCTCACATGTACGTATTCGCCGATGTATTTCACGAAAACTATCCAAGATACGAGAAAAGTGTGTGGAACCTTTTTTGTAGAGAATTTAGTAAGCTTCATTTTTTGTAATCACCTTCGTGACGATGGGATCAACGGTTGTCGAGATATGATTAAAAAACTGGTCAGGAATAAGTAGACCAAGATTAGGGTCTCTATTGTATTGGGAATCTCATGTACGTATTCGCCGATGTATTTCACGAAAACTATCCAAGATACGAGAAAAGTGTGTGGAACCTTTTTTGTAGAGAATTTAGTAAGCTTCATTTTTTGTAATAACCTTCGTGACGATGGGATCAACGGTTGTCGAGATATGATTAAAAAAACTGGTCAGGAATAAGTAGACCAAGATTAGGGTCTCTATTGTATTGGGAATCTCATGTACGTATTCGCCGATGTATTTCACGAAAACTATCCAAGATACGAGAAAAGTGTCTGGGACCTTTTTTGTAGAGAATTTAGTAATCTTCGTTTTTTGTAATGACCTTCGTGACGATGGGATCAACGGTTGTCGAGATATGATTAAAAAACTTGTCAGGAATAAGTAGACCAAGATTAGGGTCTCTATTGTATTGGGGATCTCATGTACGTATTCGCCGATGTATTTCACGAAAACTATCCAAGATACGAGAAAAGTGTGTGGAACCTTTTTTGTAGAGAATTTGGTAAGCTTCATTTTTTGTAATCACCCTCGTGACGATGGGATCAACGGTTGTCGAGATATGATTAAAAAACTTGTCAGGAATAAGTAGACCAAGATTAGGGTCTCTATTGTATTGGGAATCTCATGTACGTATACGCCGATGTATTTCACGAAAACTATCCAAGATAAGAGAAAAGTGTGTGGGACCTTTTTTGTAGAGAATTTAGTAAGCTTCATTTCTTGTAATCACCTTCGTGACGATGGGATCAACGGTTGTCGAGATATGATTAAAAAACTTGTCAGGAATAAGTAGACCAAGATTAGGGTCTCTATTGTATTGGGGATCTCATGTACGTATTCGCCGATGTATTTCACGAAAACTATCCAAGATACGAGAAAAGTGTGTGGAACCTTTTTTGTAGAGAATTTGGTAAGCTTCATTTTTTGTAATCACCCTCGTGACGATGGGATCAACGGTTGTCGAGATATGATTAAAAAACTTGTCAGGAATAAGTAGACCAAGATTAGGGTCTCTATTGTATTGGGAATCTCATGTACGTATTCGCCGATGTATTTCACGAAAACTATCCAAGATACGAGAAAAGTGTGTGGGACCTTTTTTGTAGAGAATTTAGTAAGCTTCATTTTTTGTAATCACCCTCGTGACGATGGGATCAACGGTTGCCGAGATATGATTAAAAAACTGGTCAGAAATCAGCAGACCAAGATTAAGGGTCTCTATTTTTGCTAATTAGACCTAATTAGACTGGAATTTTTATTCCAGTCTCGGCTAGTTTGATTTTTCCTTTTTCTACCGCGGATGGATTCGCGATATCGAACGGGGCAGAGGCGGAGGTCGAGAGGCAAGGGGTCCTCTTTGTACCTCAGCTGAAGTTAATGGACGACACGAATTCACATTGGCAGGCAGACTTTGCTCTGTTACCCTGCACTACCCAGTAACCACTATCGGTATGACTAATTGAAACAGCAATCAGCGCCGGGAGGTCCTTAATTACTCGTGACCCTCTCCACCTCTGCCCCCTCCGAGCTACTTCCTGCACCTTCTCGTTCTCATTCTCATTTTCATTCTCGATATTATAACGGTTGTCGCCGAGGAGGAAATAACTCAAGATTTCTGTTTTTTTCTTGCTGAAATAATTCAAATTACGTCATTTATTACAATTTTTGTAATTTTTTTTTCAATTTCTGCATCACTGTTTTCTTTATTTTTTTCTTAATTTCTAATCAATTTCTTTTCGTTCAAATTTTTTCTCATTACTTGATTAATTTTTTCATTTGTTTCTCTAAAAATTGTGTATAAAATTTTCTATAAAGTAACTGATATAATAAATATACGTGTGTGTGTGTGTGTATTATAAAGCAGAAAAATTACTTTTGACATAGCTATATACGAAAGTTTATTTAAGTAATCATTTGCTTGTCTGCCGAGTTCATCTCCGGTCTCTGCGCCTTCGTTTCCGTTTCAACTATACAACCCACCCTTCGTGTAGGTTATATACTACATCCAGGAAGTATCTGAAGCCAATATCTGAACCGTCCGTCATCCACCAGATTTTTTTTTTTTTCTCGGAGACTTGGATTTTTATACTCGGAAATATATTTCATCTTACCTTTATTATTATTATTATTATTATTCGAGATTGGCAAAAACATTCAATTCATTTTTTAAATCTAAATTGTCCTGAATCTTATTTATTTATTTTTTTACAATTTTTTATCATGAAAAAAAAAATACAGAAGCAAAGACTTAAAATCGATGGATTTTGATAATCCGCAAAAAAAAAGAATCCTTAACTTAACTTTCATGTACAAAGAAGAAGAAAAAGATGAAAGAACCGTAGAGATACGTTCGCCTGTATAGGAAGCATCGAAGTGTAAACGAAATAAGAGATAAAAAAAAAAGAAAAAAATTAAAATTATATCTGAAATCTTGTAGAAAAAAAAATGGGGGGGAGGGGGAGGGGAGGGTGAAAACGAGCGAAGAGAAGGCAGGAAGGGTAAATACCCCCCAAGGAAGGAGGTTCGCGCGGTCCGCCCTTTGCGCTTCTGTTTCGCGCCTCGCGCCTCGCGGTTCGCTGGGTCGTTCGCGTCGTGGGGTTGACGTCGCTGCGCTTCTTCTCTCTCGCTCTATACATATATAGGTATATACGTATATTATATTATACCTTTACCGCGACTAGAGGACGACGCCTGACGTTCTTGAACCTGCTACGTCGCTCCTTGCTAATCTTTTCGTTTACTGGTACTTTTTTTTTATTTTATTTTTTTTATTCTTTCATTTTTCTTTACACCCTTTTCGCGCTTCGCGCTTCATGCTTCATGCTTCTCCGACCAACGGAACACGTGGAGAGAGAATATCTTTTATCTAGTCAACCGAGATACGATTTTATTATATCTTTTTTTTCTTCAATTTTTATCAATTTTTATCACATATCTAATAATTATAGTGACACTGGAAAATTTTATATACATGTCATTCATTCGCAAATTTATATAATTAATTAGAAAAAAAAAAAGAAAACGTTTATTGTTTTTTTTTCTCACGATTTTTCACATATTGTTTAACAAGGAGAATAAAATAATTTTGCAACGTCACTAATAAGTGAACAAACTGCATCTATGTAATGAATTTAAAATTCTTAAAAAAAAAAAAATTGAGATTGTGAAGAAAAATTTGATTACATTATCGTCAATATTTTTTTTTTTTTTTTTTGAATCTTATTTCAATCTGAATCTTATATTTTTTTATATTGATAATTTCATTAATTATTATAATGTAAGTGGAGAGATCCTATAATTTTCCATTCTCCCTATCCTTTGACAATTATAACGCCTACTATGCGACGGATATTAAATGAAATCTGTTTCTTTGTCGTCAGCGAATATAATTCACGGATCTTCCAAGCATCGTTTCTCATCGTCCACCCAACCCCCTTCAACCCCTGCAGAAGAGGCTCAAAGTATACTATATACGTATGTGTGTATATATATATATATATACGTATATATATATATATATTATGTAGACGCCCAAAATCTCAGCTCCTGCCTCCCACACCGTGTGGTCTGGGTAGCAAAATTAATCACTGTCCATCTCGCGGTTTAACAGTACGCAAAAAAGTTTTCGGAAACTACGATTAAGCTACAGTAAAAAAAAAATATATATATATATGTATAGGTATATCGCTCTATGTTATATAAAGATAACCGCCGCCGCCGCCGTGTCAAAATTTCGAAGGTCGACGACGACACCCCCCCCCCGAGGCGGTCTTCCGGAAATACCCGAAGTCTTCCGGAAATACCCGAAGTTTTCCGAAAATACCCGAAGTCTCCCGGAAATACCCGAAGTTTTCCGGAAACACCCGAAGTCTCCCGGAAATACCCGAAGTTTTCCGGAAACACCCGAAGTCTCCCGGAAATACCCGAAGTTTTCCGAAAACACCCGAAGTCTCCCGGAAATACCCGAAGTTTTCCGGAAACACCCGAAGTCTCCCGGAAATACCCGAAGTTTTCCGGAAATACCCGAAGTCTTCCGGAAATACCCGAAGTTTTCCGGAAATACCCGAAGTCTTCCGGAAATACCCGAAGTTTTCCGGAAATACCCGAAGTCTTCCGGAAAGACCCGAAGTCTTCCGGAAATACCCGAAGTTTTCCGGAAATACCCGAAGTCTTCCGGAAATACCCGAAGTTTTCCGGAAATACCCGAAGTCTTCCGGAAATACCCGAAGTCTTCCGGAAAGACCCGAAGTCTTCCGGAAATACCCGAAGTTTTCCGGAAATACCCGAAGTCTTCCGGAAATACCCGAAGTCTTCCAGAAATACCCGAAGTTTTCCGGAAAGACCCGAAGTCTCCCGGAAATACCCGAAGTTTTCCGGAAATACCCGAAGTCTTCCGGAAATACCCGAAGTTTTCCGGAAATACCCGAAGTCTTCCGGAAAGACCCGAAGTCTTCCGGAAATACCCGAAGTTTTCCGGAAATACCCGAAGTCTCCCGGAAAGACCCGAAGCCTTTTTTTTTCTTTTTTTAATATTGCGTAATAACCTGAATCGGGGGGTTGGCGCGCGAAGCGCGCAAGGGGGCGGAGCCCTCGTGTAATATATATTACACGATTTCGATGAAACAGTAATTTTTTCTTTCTTCCTTTTTTTTTTTGTATCTTGTTAACATTGAATTTGGAAAAGAAAAAAAAAAACACACCACAAAAAGAAGAAGAATCGTGAAAATATTCTACTGAAATATTTCAATCATTTTTTTTTTTTTTTTTTTTGATCTAAAACAGAATTAAAAGAAAATTGGAGATTTTTCTTTTCTTCCACTGTCGTTCAAAGACAGACTTCTTCAATATTGATGGAAGATCATTGATAGAAGAAATTTGAAAATTGAAATTTCGAGATACGAATAGATAAAGAAAACGATCAGCATATTATGATTTATCATATTTTTGTTTTCCTTTTTTCAGAAATTTTTTTAACGATTTTTAGAATCTTGTACGTATAAGTTACATCGTAGTTGTTACAAGTTTTACAATAAAAAATAAAAATGTCACAGTTCAGATCGTGAGACGAAATAATCAGCGGATTATGAGGAAAATATTGGGGAATTTTTTCAGAGATATTTGCGGGTGAAGGAAATTTTTCGCTGGTGATTCAACCCCCCCCCGTAAATAACCGACCCTCCGATAATTCGAACGGATTTTTGACAAGGTACTACTACCAACTAGCTATATCACTATCAAACTCACAGGACGATATAAATATCGTGAAAGTTTTAACCCCGAAGTGAAGTGAACAAAGGGGAGTAAAAAAGTTTTTCATCCCCCTCAGCATCAGCAAGCGAGCTCGAGCTCTGGCTGGATCCGCGTATATTTCATACGTCGCGGGGGCGCGGCGTCTGCAGGGTGGAGGGTGGAGGGTAGAGGGGTTTTCTTTATTTCATCCCCTCGTCTTCGACAAACTTTATGTGGATGTACGAATAACCGGGGCCGCCCTTCTTCTCTTTCCATGAATCAGAGGTTTTCCGCGGTGAGGTGCACCACTTTTTCCGCATTCGTGCAGCTCAAGGCTTCCGTATCGCACTTTGCCCTCTGCCCCCGCCCTTGTACCCTTTTTTTCATTTTTTCTTCATGTTTCGATGCACATTTTTGTCGATATTGCATTTGTCGACTGTTTTGTATATTAAATCGAGTTCCGGATTCGATATTATATACTTGAGCATCATTTTATTATACGCCAACCGCGCATATTTTCTTGCCAGGATACAGATAGTGGCCTCAATTTGAATCGAAATATTCGAAAACGTGAACTAAAACCGATTTTTTTTTAAAAAGTTTTAATAGAACAAATAAAAAAAATAAAATAAAGCTATTTTCCCAAAATTGAGTTTTTTATTCAAGTCTTTTTTTTTTTTTTTGCTTCTCCTTCTTTTTTTATAAGCCACCCTGTACATACGAATCGGTATTTTTTCACACACATCAATTCCGCTGGATATTTTATAGGAAAAAAAAACGTATTCGATTTTTACCCTCGAGATTACCGAGTCTGGAGAAAAATGTGAACTCGATATAATAACTGTATAAATTAATAAGTTTAATTGCGAAAGAAATTAATGCGTGAAAACAGTAAAAATAGAAAAAAATAAATAAATAAATAAAATAAAATCAGAACCGTGAAACAATTATTTCCACACCTCGACTCATTTCGTTATCACATACTTCACTTATACAGTGTTTTATGAATTCATTATTCCCGCAGGAAATGTACATTTAGTATACAATTAAAAAATTATATACTAAAAAATTAAAAAAGAAAGAGAGAAGAACATTTTAATTTTTTTTTTTTTTTTTAATCTGAAAGAAACGAAACACAGATGTGGCCACAATAATAATAATAATAATAATAATAATATCAAAGGAATTTATTCGCAATCTACAAAGTGTTAATACAGAATATTGCAAAAATGATGGACTCTAAAGAAGAGGAAGAGAAAAAGTTAAAAGTTGTTGAACCCCGTATTTCTTCAAAGAGTTAATTAACTTCTGAAGAGATTAGCGTTATCTAATTCTGAAATTAGTTTGTTTGAAATATTAATTATTTTGATTACTCAAAATTTTTTATTATAAAAAAATGAATATTTATATTGTCGATATCGCAAACTCTCTCCGAGTCGTCGTCGTCGTCGTCGTCGTCGTCGTCGTCGTCTACAGTTATGAATTTCTCAGACATATCTTCCCCACACCATATATTTCATATCGCTTCGAGGCGTTCCAGACGTTCAACGTTCTGCGGGTCTCCATACTCTACCCACCATATATATATTCAACAGTATAAATTCAACAATCTAGTTAGCCACACAGTGTCTCTCTATAGTTTCCCTCTGGTAGAGTGTTCGCTCCATTGTGACAGGCGATAGTCCCTCCATAATCAAGTTCTGTTACTAATTATTAGTCTCTAAATTCTTATTAAATTTAAAAAATTTGAAGATAAAAAAACTATCCTGGGATAGAATTTTTTTTTTTATCAAATCGATGCCCCCCTCCTAATATTATATATAGATAAAAGAAAAGCAAACTTTATCATCAATTTCTTGGAACTGCGTACCTACAGGAATAAATGGAATATTGACTGACTCGTTTCCTGTCTGGTGACTTACGGATGCCAGGTATTTACGAGCCCCTCCGCCAGTCTTCTTCTCGGCATCTGAAGAAACGATAACACCGATTAGCTCTTGTGCCTCCAGTCTTGTCCTATAACGACAAGCTTATCGGTCTTGTTTGCTTCCTTGCACGACGATATTCGATACGTGATATTTCCTACCTGCATCGTATATCTCATACTATATAGTGAACCTTGAGATCGCGTATCGTGGGTGTTGAATAAATTTTATTTCACTCCGTGCGTAAAATGCGACTTTACGCACGCGAGTGTGCGTCTAATCGGACTTCACACGCGTTTGTGATATAAAATTCGGTTCAATACGTGTGCGAAAGTTGTTTTTCCACTCGTGTCAAAAGAATCCTCTCGTACTCGTATCGAAAAGTACTATAATGACACTTGAAAGAAAGTGAACTTCAGCCGATTCTTCCTTATTAATCGTCAGAGTTTTTGCATAAATATTTAAAATTATCATCTAACATCGATTAAAAACGATCTTAATTCGCGTAAAAATTATTTTCAATCACTCGAACTCGATTAAAAATGATCAAATTTCGTTTTAGATCGTATCAAGTCGATTAAAATTAGTTTAAGAAAGACTTTAAGGTTCAAAATCGCAGTTAATCATTTTGAAATCACTTGAATCCGAATGAGAATAATTTTTAAATTGCTTGCATAATGTCTATCTTTATTTTTTAGTTTTTATTTTATTTTTTGTATTCCAACAGTTGGAAGGGAGTGTCTACTTTCATGTTCTGTCGGCCATTACCCACTTTTCGCACTGTCGCGTCACCCTCAATTTGTATTTAAATAGTTTATGAAAATTGCCTGGAATAAATAGCTAGGATTGACAATCAGTGCAATCTCTCGTCACCGGATCTGCGAGTGAGTGAGTGGAGGGTACGAGGATACCGTTAGTTGGCAAAGTCTTGGAGGAGGACCCGAAGTTAGGCGAATAAGAAAGAACGCCGAGTAAGAGTTGAACAAGGGTGAGGATAAGGGTAAGCAGAGATTCGTTCCTTACTCCTTTGCTTTTCGTATAACAGTTAAGGAGTTTCCAAGATCAAGTATTAAGGACCCCGGCTGATTTCCTCTCTTCATGGGGTAGATAGACGTAGACTACATGAAGAAAGCTAGTCGTCGACAGAGAGTTTCGATCCTTTTTTCTTGTTCAATTTCTTTCTTTTATTTTCTCCTATTTAGAAAACTTCTGATTCCTCGGAGGACGAAGAGGAGAAGCTGTTGCCGTTGAGGCGAGCTATACGTGTATATATATATACCTCTTTTTCTTCAATCTTCAAAGAAAATTTCACCATCCTTAAGGTTTCTCTTCTTGGCTTCTTGGGGTAGACGATTTTCCTGAGCAAGTTTTTGATTAGGAGGCAGTTATCGATTATCTCTCCAAACTTCTTACAACAACAACCCTTATACTTACTTTTTTTTTCACTTCGTGTACTTTCAAAATTCAATTCCCAATGAACTCGACAACAGCAATTTATTTGCCCATGACCTGACGAAAAATTTAAACGTCTTTTTAAAATCGAATATCATGAAAATCGAATCTTACCGAGACTGAAATCTTGTGGGAATCAAATCTTATCAAAACGTAATCTTATCAAGATCGAATCTTATCCAGTTTAAATCTTATCAAGGTCAAGTCTTATCAAAACTTAATCTTATCACGGTCGAATCTTGCCAGAATTGAATCTTATCAAGATCGAATCTTATCTAGTTTAAATATTATTCTAGATTAAATTTTATCAAAAATTACTCTTATCAAGGCCAAATATTACTAAAATTGAATCTTATCAAGATCGAATCTTATCTAGTTTAAATCTTATCAAGGTCAAATCTTATAAAAACTTAATCTTATCAGGGTCAAATCTTACCAAAACTGAATCTTATCAAGATCGTATCTTATCTAGTTTAAATCTTATCAAGGTCAAAGCTGCAGGAGGGCCAGAGAAAATTAGAGTTTCCATCGGACATTGCTGGGGGTTTAAACACATACTTCAGTACTGTCGGGGAGAGACTAGCTGCTAATATACAACCTGAGTCAGACTTCAGGCCCTTAGGCCATCGCACGATACCTAACTCTGTATTTCTACGTCCGGTGAGCGAACTGGAGATTCTTTCTATTATCAACAAATTGAAGCTAGGAAAAGCTGGAGGTGTAGATGGAATCTCCGTGCATGTACTGCATTGTCTAGCCGAGCATGTCGCTAAACCTCTTACGCACATAATAAACTTAGCGTTCACCACCGGCATTTGTCCCACACATTTCAAGAAGGCAGAAATAGTGCCGTTGTTCAAATCAGGTGACAGACACGTAGCTTCCAACTACAGGCCGATCTCGCTGATCTCCAACTTAGCGAAGGTATTCGAGAAAGCTCTAAAAGTCAGAATCATAGGGTTCCTGGACAGAAATAAATTGTTATCAAATATGCAATTCGGTTTTAAGGCTGGAGTATCGACGGATGATGCTCTTGCGCACGTAACGAATTTCCTCTACGACAAGTTGGACAATAGTACTCCCGCTATAGCAATCTTTCTTGACCTTGCAAAGGCCTTCGACACGGTCAATCACGAACTGCTGCTGCAGAAACTGGGAAATTTTGGTTTCAGGGGAATAGCCCGAGACTTAATTCATAATTATTTAGCACATAGATCGCAAGTAGTCATAGTCAACAAGGTCAAAAGCAAAGAAGCGAATGTAACGTGCGGCGTTCCGCAAGGTACGATACTTGGGCCGATTCTTTTCGTCATTTACATAAACGACCTCCTGACCTCCTTTGGAGAAGGTGACATCGTCTCTTTTGCAGATGACGCGGCCATTTTATGCGCTGATAAAACCTGGGAGGATGTTGTGACGCAGGCAAATCACAAGCTATCGAGAGTGTGGAAGTGGCTAAATCACTATCAGCTATCTTTAAATTTGGGCAAAACGGTATTCATGACGTTTACAAATTACAAAGATAAGCTCCCGTCGGAATGTAAGATTAAAGTGCACAGGCCAAAGTGTCAGAGTGGTATAAATTGCGATTGTACAGAGATAAATCGGGTAAATAGTTCTAAATATCTAGGAGTAACCATTGACTGTCATCTCAGATGGAATCTCCATGTTAGCTGTGTAACTAATAACATCAGATACCTATTATTTGTTTTTTATAAACTACGCTGCGTGCTGTGCATTAGACAACTATTACAGCTCTACCATGCACTGTTTTGTTCTCGTGCCTTTTATGGCATTGTGGCTTGGGGGGGAGCATTCAGTAACGCCTTAAGACCACTTCAAACGCTTCAAAACAGGGTTCTAAAAATTATCTACAAACGAAGAAAACAGGATACTATAGCTGATATAATGCCGACAGTAAACCTCTTGTCAATCAATCTACAATTTCAATGGATATCTCTAACACGAAGATACCACTCATTAAAAACGGAATTTAGGAATTCTAGTAGGTCAAGCAGAAACACCACGGTTATGCTCCCACGATGTCTTAAAACGGTGGGGCAAAAATGCCATGAGTACGCAGCTGCCACCACGTTCAACAAACTGCCTAGGGACCTCAAAACCTTAGATCCACTAAATATAAGACGTTGTACCAAGTTGAAACAGTGGCTGGTGAGCAATATACCGGCCAACTAACTACATGCCTTCTCGTTACCCCCTTTTGAATATTTTAACTGTTTAAATTTTTAATATTTCGACATGTTTATATATTTATATATGTTATTTTATATTATTTGTTTAGTTTATTAAGTTTAAGTAATTTCAGGCCCGCACACAGATGTTTGAGCATCTCGGCGGGTAGGCCCGTATGGCAGGCGTTTCCCTTTTTTGTATACGCTTGTCCAGTACCTATGTATGTTTTACACCTGAATAAACTATCACTATCACTATCACTATCAAATCTTATCAAAACTTAATCTTATCAGGGTCAAATCTTATCAAAACTTAATCTTATCAGGGTCAAATCTTACCAAAATTGAATCTCATCTAGTTCAAATCTTATCAAGGTCAAATCTTATTGCAAAACTTAATCTTATCAGGGTCCAATCTTACCAAAATTGAATCTTGTCAAGATCGAATCTTATCTAGTTTAAATCTTATCAAGGTCAAAACTTAATCTTATCAGGGTCAAATCTTACCAAAATTGAATCTTATCTAGTTCAAATCTTATCAAGGTCAAATCTTATGAAAACTTAATCTTATCAGGGTCAAATCTTACCAAAACTGAATCTTATCAAGATCGTATCTTATCTAGTTTAAATCTTATCAAGGTCAAATCTTATCAAAACTTAATCTTATCAGGGTAAAACCTTACCAAAATTGAATCTTATCTAGTTCAAATCTTATCAAGGTCAAATCTTATTGAAAACTTAATCTTATCAGGGTCTAATCTTACCAAAATTGACTCTTATCTAGTTCAAATCTTATGAAAACTTAATCTTATCAGGGTCAAATCTTACCAAAATTGAATCTTGTCAAGATCGAATCTTGCCTAGTTTAAATCTTATCAAGGTCAAATCTTATCAAAACTTAAATCTTATCAGGGTCAAATCTTACTGAAATTGAACCTTATCAAGGTCAAATCTTACCAAAATCGAATCTTATCAAGATAGAATTCCATCAAAATCGGATATTCGGTGAAATGAAAAAAGATTTAAAATTCTTCGGAATTGACTAATTATCCGACGTGGTTGGGGCCGCGGCTGGGTTGTCGATTGTCGTAGCCTTTGACAAAAATCGTCTATATCTCTACTAACCCCAGTTTGGCAGAGAGGGTGTGGATTCTTTTTTTAGACCATATCCTAAACGAGTGGGAGAGTGAGAGAGAAAGTTTCGAAACGACGAAATCCAAGTTTAATTCCTATAGAACTATTTGGGGAGTGAGTACAAATACGAGTTGAGTTTAAGAATAACGAGATTCTACTATGTTTGTACAACCATTTCCAGACTCGGTTTTTCTCTACCCGGCACCCCAATACACGGTTTAGGTGAAACAAGCCGAGAAGTAGAAAACGTTTAGTTCAAGTTTTTCATCCCTAGCCCCCCCCTTTTTTTTTTGCTTACGTCTGAAACATTCTGTAGAAATTCTTAATCTCACTTAAATATCAAACCTTCTGCTACAGCTGAGAGAAAGAGAGAAAGAAAATTTACTTTGTCTAGAAACTTTAATGTACCAGATTATTAATAAAAGTTTTGATAAGGTTAAACCTGTCAAGTTTCTTAATTATAGTGGAATAAAAAAAAAACAAAAAAAAAACAAGAAAACTATTAATCACATCTTTTGTCGCTCTTTAGACTCCAAGGAACTCTTCCGTTGTTTTTTTATCCTCTAAGATTTATCCAAGGATTTCCTAACTGTCTGAGAAAATCGTGGAACCATCGGACCACCGTGTCCCACCTTATTTGAATTCAAATTTCTATTCAATTTCGGAAACGTTTAAATAGTTTCAACCCCCAGTTTTCGCGTCGAGTTGGGGGCCGGGGTTGAGAGGCACACGTAACGTACCATTTAATTCAATTTCCGTTAGGTGTTCACCGAAAACCCGCTACCAGAACGACGACGACGACGACGACCCCCTTTTAACCCTCGCCTCGCCTCGCCTCGCCCCTTAACCCCCCGCAGTCCCTTACTCCAAGCTATCTGACAGGGTGAACAAAGTGCTTTCTTTCGGACGTCATTAGCGACCTACCTACGAACATTGCCGCGGAGGGACCGAAGCGACAACCAACTGACACAAAAGGGGCCAAGACTAAACCGAGATTCGGTTTGCCCCGGTCAACAAAGACCCCTGTATTAGGTATCGGGCTTTCACCGCCTGCCTCGGACTCGGTTTGATTACATTCTGTGGAAACGAAGCAAAAAGAGAGAGGAGGATGAAAAAAAAACTTATTTTCACCCGGCTACGATAAAGCGAGCGTATTTCGCCCCTGAAACGCGGGTCGAAAGTCGTCAATTTCGGACCAGAGGGAAGAAAAGTCGATTGCCGGGCAAAAAAGTGGACTTTTCTGCCCGGCAATTTACTTTTCTGCCCGGTTAATCACTTCTCTTCCTTCTGGTCAAAAATTGACCACCTACTTTCCACTCGCGTTACAGCGACGGAATAAGGTCATTTTATCGAAGTCGGGTGAAAAATAGCATATGCCACACGGGAGGAGCGCAATTTTCTTGTAGCATAATATACTATTCCTACCACATATGCATTGAAAACGAGTGAAAGTGAGTTCTCCGCTAGGGGCAGCACTTTCTTCGTTCATTTCACCGTTACTTTTTTTTCCCTCCTGCCAAAGTTTACTTCCCCGGTAAAAAAAAAATTGTGACTTCCATCCCGTTGAGGAGGGGCAAAAAGCACTAGTTTTTATAATGCATGTGCAGTTGTTGGATCGATCAGAAATTGGGACAGTCTCTCAAGACGTTGAGCGGTATTAAAGTCATCGTAAAATTCTCTCCTCGTTTAGTTTGGTAAAAGAATTGAGTGGGACAGGGTGCGAGTGGTTCGGAACCATCGATAAACCTGTCGAGAGAGGTTTCTCTCCACCGTCTGTCTTAATTCCTTTTAGCAACTGCTCTGCTGCTGCTCATTTTGCACCCTCTTCCTCCCTTGTCTCCTCGTCGCAATTTTCTCTTAAATTTGTACTCTTCGTCTCTGATGTATAACTGTTTCTGAATATCGAGAGGGACGACGGGGAACGAACCATATTTCAGAACTGATTCGATAAAGTCTAGATCAAAGTAGACGCAGGCTCTTCACGTTTTAGAGACGGTGGAGGGATGCTGATGCTACGATATTCCCACAGGGGGCGAAATCGCCACTCGCTAAATTTACTCCGAGGATTCGGATACCTCAAAAGAACAATACGAGACTCGGTGGAACGCGGATAGGAATCGAAATCTGCAAAAGGGAAGAGGCAGAGTCTCTCGACACCGAAACACTTATCGGAATCATTAATTTTCATCATTTTTCTTCTTTTCTGAACATTGAAAAAAGAAATTTGCAACGTCTGGTGAATTTTTTGCGACACTGCGATGAGCCGATTCGGCCGCTTTCCTCGCTGCTTCATGGTCGAGTTAAGCTTGAGGATGACCATCGAAGTGGCCGCGCTCTGTTTTCTATGGAGTATTCGAAAAAGGACGTCCTCGTAAAATAAGGGTTTCCTCTTTGGTGGTCGAGTGGCCTGCCCACCAAACGCAACAGTCGAAGGGTGTCTCCCCCTCGATGACGAGAATATGCCTCTTCGATATTCCGATGACGTGACAGAAAAGGAAAAAAGAATGGAGAGAAAAAGCCTCTTTCGTCCGAATGGCGGTGAAATAGAGGAAATAACCTCTCAATCTTCTTCCGGCATCGGCTGCTTCGGATACGATGACGTATCTTCTTATGCATATGTGCCGACTGGCTTAAAGGATTAGAACGGAATACATCATCTCGTGACTGAGGACGTTTCATCGATTCGCCGTGGCTTTGAAGACGTTTTTCTCTCAAGATTTCAGATTCGTTTCAAAGAATTATGTTGAGAATAAATTGACGAAAGCGTCTTGACGTTGGGGATGAGACGATACGGTTTTAATTGACGAATTCGATAATTGACTGATTTCGTAACAGTAGGTATCGAGGGTTTTTATGGAATGAAAAACATTTTTGAACCCAGTTTGCAAGCTATTGTGAGGAGCGCGTGCCCAAGTGGCCTGAAATTTTTACGACTCGTGATTCACGTTTTTAATTTGATATCCCGTCAAGGGTTTCTCATTCTTCTTCTTCACTTTTTTTTCTTATTCCCTATGCCGCAACAATGAATCTTTTTCCTTTTTTTTCATACATTTTTTCTCTCTTGTTGCAGGTGAGTTCGTTATCAGAACGGTTATAACTACACGCTCGAATAAATTCTGCAACCCAATTCCCTCTAAAATTGAAAAAAAAAGAGAGAAGATAACTGGAGAAAAAAGGTATTGTCTCGTATTTATATATATACATATAAGTTTGAATATACAGTATCTACAATATCTAAAAAGCGGGTTTGGGCTGACTATGAGCCAGCCTTCGAACTTCCCGTTATTTATTTTGTTCTCGGCTATTTTGAAATTTGTAAATCTGACCTCAGATTCTTGATCAGCGGTTCAAAAAACCTTCGAGTACAAATTTCCGTAAGATTTCGAACGTTTTTAGTATTTTTACCAGCAAATCGGACTCGCCATTTTGAATTTCGCTAATCTGACTTCAGATTCGTGATCAGTGACCCAAAAAACCTACGAGTACCAAGTTTCATCAAAATCCAAATGTTTTTAGTTTTTTTTTGCAGCATATCGAATACGCCAAATGAAAATTTTGCAAAACTGACTTCAGATTCGTGATCAGCGATCAAAAAAACCATATGGTACCAAATTTCATTGAAATCCGTTGATTCGTTCTCAAGATATCGTCATTTTTGTTGCGTTTTTTAGAATTTTGTTATTTGAATAGTTCAAAAAGTACTAATCCGATCGAAGCCAAAATCTAATCAGTTCTAAGTTAAGAAAAGCCCCGTCGATTGAGCCCAAGTTGATCGAAATCCGACCACGGGTTCTCGAGATATCGCGCGGACAAAAATGTGGTCACGCACATACACACCCAGACGTCAAACTGAAAATAGTCGGAGGTGATTAGTGAAAACTCAACTTTTCATTTTCGGGTTGATCGCAATAACTTCCTTTTTTCTCTGAAAACAGAGAAACGGGAAGTTAAAAAACTGTCTAAAGATTTTTTTTTGTTCTTCTGTAAAAAACTTAAAAATTTGAAAAAGGTCAAAGAATTTTCACGAGGGTCAGAAAATGTTGTGAAAATTTCCAAAAATTTGATTTTCTGTGAAAATAATAACGATCCGATGCAATCTACTCGTTGAAACTTTACAGCTCTCTTCTTCTATTTCCGCGAAATACAATGAAAAAAAGATATTGTCGGTATATTAAAAGACTCTCGACCCTGCTCGATTCTTGAGAAGGTTGGTTCATTAAAACCTCATCGTTTCACTTTTACTCTACCATACGTACCAAGACAAGGGCTGGCTACCACTACGTACACGACCCTTGTGTTCCTTCCTCTTTCTCTTTGTTTTATTTCATTCTACTACTCTTCCACATCCTCGAGGAATAACGCGACACAGACAGACAGACAGACAGACTTCGCAGACGGTATACAGAAATCCCTGGACTACAGGACTGCCAGGGGTGAGTTGAGTAGAAAAAAAGAAAGAAATAAAAAAAATGTGGAGGTGGAGAGTAAAATCCCAGTACCAGTTGCGCGATAAGTCCCTCGGGGAAAGCCTCGCAGGAAATCCTTAAGTCAATCAGAAGGGATTACTTGTGCGACTGGAGGGATGGGGATGGGACAAGGTGCGTGTCCGCGAAGGTCTTGCAGGGTGTACCCTTCAGTCAAAGGGATAAGGATGTAAGAAAGACCGCGGTATATAAGGGGAAGGGAAATTGGCTGGGTGAGAGATTAGATCCCATTATATCACAGCGTCCGGGGAAAGTTATTAGCCGTGGTGAAGGAAGAAAAAAAGGAAATTTTTTCCAGCGAAGCAAACTTCATGAT
The DNA here is from genome assembly GCA_018257835.1 of Euura lappo. Taxonomy (NCBI): domain Eukaryota; kingdom Metazoa; phylum Arthropoda; class Insecta; order Hymenoptera; family Tenthredinidae; genus Euura; species Euura lappo. Next base: position 23,007 of record JAEUYN010001903.1, read on the forward strand.
CGATACGAAACGCATCCTTTCATCAGTAACGGATATAAAGGAGGGGTCGAATCGGAGACTCGCTTTGATCAAATAAGATTTTATCAATTTCTACAATCCGGGGGTTGAAACGCTCTTCTCTGATTAATGCAACCCCCGATGCAAATCAGCGTACTACATGCCGCTAAATCATCTCGGAGTGTTCCGTCGAGCTTTGAGACTATTTTCGTGTCACATCCAAACCAGTTGCGGTCTCTGAATTTATTTATCGTTAATTAGTCTCCATCCCCTCCCCTCGTTTTATATTTATATTTATATTTAGCCCCTCGGTTAATCTGGTTCCCTCGAATTAATCCTTACACGAAAGTGAGGGGTTCATTTTATTTTTATTTCATTTTTTTTTTTCTACCAAGTCGCTCGGAGTAAAACGAGTCCTTGCTGCTAATCATTTTTAAGCGGAGTAATTAAGGTCACTAGTGAAATTATTTTCAGACACCCGAGGGGCTCAACCGCTCAATTTGATAAACGAAAGGGATTTTTGTACTTAGGGACGATATCAGTTTCCGTTTTTTTTTTTTTTTTGCTTTTTTTTTCATAAAGAATATAATCTATGTGATACTTATTTGGAAACATTCATCAGTTTCGTTGATAATTGTTAGTGAAATTAATTTGAATTCGGTCGCTTTATACGATTTGAACTGCGAAGAAGCCAAGAAGCACGCGCGGTGAGAGCGAGCGAGACTCTGCAGCAACGGCAGTTTTTAGTAAACGAGAATATTTATGCGAAGTGCCGCTAACAACCCTATTAGTAAGAAAATTTCTCCTCTCAGAAAGAAATAAAAATTAAAAAATAAACGCTAACCTCTCAACCCCTGGTACCATGCGGTAAACCTGACGAGAGCTACACACTAGCGGTGACGGTGACGGTGACGGTGATTCAAACTTCTCTCTCTCTCTCTCTCTCTTTTCATTTTTACTTACTTACGGCTTAATAAATTCGTCAGCAGAGCCCTAAAAGGAAACCATAGAGGCTACGCCCTCGGATTGAGGTAACGCTATATATGTATAAAGACCCTAATAACATCGGTATCAAAAGACACGCACCGCGAACTAGACACCCGCGTGGCCGAGGTGATACACTCATTGGGTTATGTACGCGATGGCAGCGCCACCCTCTCGAGACTAGACTAGTTTTCTTCGACACGAGTCGATCAAGGTATCAAATATGATTAATTCACACAACACGTCATTCGAATTAACGGTTGATAAGAATTAATTAATCGACTTGAAAAACGTTGAGACGTGGTTAGAAAAAGTGAAGTAAGTTTTCGACCATATTTGCTACGGAGCTTTCGTTTCATTGACGAAGTTCTGTTAGGATATCAGGCGGGAGCCCCGTGATGCCTATAGATTTCATCGAAATGTATTATATGAAATTGTAAAATCGATTGCAAAGTGACCGTGACGTCAGAAGGGATCAGACTAACTTATATATAGGAACTTGGAAATTACGAAGAGTGGGAAATTTGAGGATAGAGCAAATTGAACCGGTAATCTTCTGAACCGAACGGTCTCTTCAAAAGATGCTCGAAAGTGCCAAAAATGTCGAAACCAATACAGAAATCGACGGAGCAAAGGACATTTTCGCTCCCGAGCGTGTAGTTTGCTGCACGAGGGAAAGGAGAGGCTGCACGAGTCGCGAGCCGAAGACGAGTCACACGAGGGTAGCAAACTACACCGAGGGAGTGAAAAGTCCTTCGACCGTGCCGTGAGACCTGCGAAGTGTAGCGCGGCCGGTACGGGAACTAAAAGCAGGGAAGAAAGACCGGGGAAGAACGACTTACCGGGAGAGAAGACTTCCCGGTCGGTGAAACCACTGTTTGCTCCCCGAAAACAGGTAGCAAAATCGGCCTTTCCGTTCATGTACGGAGAAAAATATTTTTTCAATATGAAGCGGGGCTTCAGCAACAATGAAACTCACAGAACCTATGAGTCATATCATCCTACATACATATTGTGTGAAATATTTATTGGAAAAAGAAGTTTCATTTGTAAGAAAATAATATTAGAATTTAGGTATTCGTAGTCCACGATGCACAACTGTATCAATAAGGTACAGGCGATGATAAAACTTTACTGAATATTCAGAAGTGATGACGAATTAACGATTCAAGTACTAGCGTCAATACAATATGAATACAATATCAGACTCGACAATCGGGGTAATCGAATCCCGTCATTGAAATGTCCTCTATACCACATCTAGATACGAAATGACTGAAGATTATCGAAGGCCTGTTGATGCCATAAGGCGACTTAATTTTTAGCGGAAAAATCATGTCATGTCTTTAACCATGGAAGGGGTGCAGGGGGGAGGCACCGACTCTTCTCGTTTGGATATCATTCTGAACGTCTTTCGGCTCTTGAATCACTATTTTCGGATAATCAGTGACTAATTCTGTATATCTGTATTGTAATATTCCCCACGGTATTTTGTATTTAAACATGGTTAGCGAGCGACGTTTGAAAACTTCATTGGCACAGCCTCGGAATAAGAGCAGTATCCCTCGCAAATTTCATCCAAATCGGTTCAGCGGTCCGAACGGAATCAAACTTTTCATGCAGGTATTGCAAATAAAAGAACCTTTCCACATGTCACGTGACTCGGAAGAAAAAAGTAATCGTTTTTATGAGGGCCTCTGAATGTCTTTATTCTTTTGTATTCGGAATCTGTGTTGGGAGATGGAAAATTTATACGATACAGCGAATGAATATTTTCGAAATTGATTTTTATTGCTCACAATCTTATGCAGCTTTACATTATTCTCACTGGTATATACATATTCAGTAATCAATTGGAAGACGTGCCGGAAGAAAGTGGTAGTCTCTCGTCCAGCAGATGATTTACGTTCTTCCACAAAAAGTTCTTCAGATTAGCACAAGCGGTTCCGAATATTCCGCTCCGCGATAGCTGCTAAGAAGTGGCCTGCGAATAGATTCACCAAAATTAGTAAATAAATATATTCAGCATCTTCGTATCAGGTGATACTGTCGATGACACTCACCAATAGTCTCTTCCGCTGCTTCGGTTCAGCTGGACTGGCATGGGATTTATGATTATCCAGATCCAGATCCAGATGGAGATCTGGATCCAGATCCAGATCCAGATGGAGATCCAGATCCAGATCCACCTGAGAAAGTGAAATTACGATTCAATGGCAATTACCAGAACACATTGAAAGTATAATTTCAGAAATCATCATATTTTAGTTGATGTTGGAAATAATATAAAGAGTGAAAATATTCAGGATCGTAGTTTAGCAGTACTAAACTGGTGGTACAATTGAAATCAGGGATCGAATGTTGCGTATCAAATACGTTTGCCTAACTGGAGGCTAAGGAAATAGATCAATTTATGAAAGCCTCATTTGGAATTTGGCTTGTAGCAAACGATAGATCTCAGTATGACAATTATATTTCTAATGGTACGATTGTTTCCAACTTACTAGAGGCAACCGCGATAACAGCATCCAAAATGGCATCGACTTCGGTCTTGATTCTGTCGAAATCATGATTAACTTTGCTCACAGCAGCTCCGGTCTCAGTGCTGGCATCTGGAAATTAAAAGATACCTGAATAATTTAGACAATTTTCAAGTGCTAATTGAGGCGCGATATTCTAGATGGGCACAATTGTCTTCAACTCACTTTCGGATGTCCCTCCAATTAGTTCCGCATGGATTATCATTTTTTTTTTACCTCGGTGACATAGTCTGAAATTGGAATACAGAGGTTATGATCAAGTCGTCTTCGACTCTCACACAGTTCTAACAACAGCTGGATGAAAATCAAGCTAGGCTTGATGTACTTACACTTACTCCAGAATGTGGCATTAACTTTATCTTTGGTATCTGAAAATAAAATAGGCGTATCATGACGGAGTGGAAATTCACCAATTGACGCATGATATAATGGCAATAAGTGAAAATAATAATGAAATATGAAGAATCAAAATAGAAAATCTCGGTCAATTAAAAGAATTTCTCGACTTCACCCTGATATGTGAAGCGAACAGTAGATCACAAAAACATTTTTAAAGGGTAAAAGTCGTCTTCAACTCACCCCCGTTACCCGCTAGGATAGAAGCTACAGCGTCTGCGAGATATATTATTCTCGAGGCGGAAGAACACCGTATATAGTATGTAGTTTGACTATTTCTGACCTTTCTCATCCTAAATTTCGGATATTTGACTAATTATCGACGGTCCATGGACGGAGTGATGAACCTACGCGACGAAACGATCAGTGTGTCGAGGTCAGCTTCCGAAATTGACCGTAGGGACGGAGGCGCTGCGGTAGAGTAGTCACATAACCTCAAATTTCTGTTTATCAATGTGTTCGAGGGCAACAAATGTGAATCAATAAATTTTGAAGCACACTTTTCTATCATATTTCACAAATTCTTGTAATCATTATCGACGATGGAGTGAAAATAATCGTAAGGAAAAATGTATGAATAATGACTTGACTTGGAAGGAATGAAATCTGGTGAAGGTGGAAAAAAGCTACCGTAGGTTCCGGACGAGAGTTTAAGGGAACTGAGGTAAAGGAACGGAACGGAAAGGAAAGGAAATGCAAAGGGCATTGAAAAGGCAAACGGCTGAGTTGGTTTTTCTTTCAGAAAACGTTAATGCGAATTTAATGTGCAGTTATGTATACTTAGCGCATACATTCGACGTTCGTCTCTCGTAACTCGACTCCTGACGTAGCCGGCCAGGCGAGTCAAGTCAAGTCAAGGCAAAGAGGCGAAAATTTTCTTCCTCAATCCTGTTTCAACATTCTTTGAAATCTTTGAAATATTTGAAAATCATAAAGTTTCAGGTCATGTTAGCCTCTGGCTTCTGAATCGAGTAGCCGAGGGGTAAACCGGTAACAAGCTCAATTTCTCCTTCATTCATTCAACCATCCCCGTCCTTCATGCGGGTCTATAAATACGAGAACGATTCTCTTTGTCCATCGGTGCTTTGCTTGGTGCTGGTGTCGCGGCGACTCTATGAAATCCTGGAACTATGAAGAATCGTCGAGTACGTCGTATATCGGTAGTTTCTTACGCATGGGAGATGGAAGAAGAAGAAGGTATATATATTCGTGTCGAGTTACCAGAGATTCGAGACACCGTTACGCATCTGTTTTGCGGTAGTCTGTGTCCGTAAATCTCTTGTCAGGATCTGGCTAGCACGTGGTGCCCCCATCTCGACAAGAAGAAAATATATATATATATATATAGAAATAAAAGAAACGAAAGTGAGAGATTCTTGACTCGAATATATTTTCACCAGGCTCAGCAATCATCCTGTACCTCGTTCAGGAATATACAGGGTGAGTTTTCTCCGACTCTGAACGAGGGAGGGGCTTATTACTGCCAATTGCTCCGCCCCTTGGCCAATCACAACTTGTTATCAAAATCTAAGTTTACATCAAGCCGTCCATACCTGGTCTAGTCGGGTAAGGTATTGATGATCGTCGAATGAAAACAATGAAGGTCCTAATCCGCTCATTGTTTTCATTCGACGATCATCAATACCTTACCCGACTAGACCAGGTATGGACGGCTTGATGTAAACTTAGATTTTGATAACAAGTTGTGATTGGCCAAGGGGCGGAGCAATTGGCAGTAATAAGCCCCTCCCTCGTTCAGAGTCGGAGAAAACTCACCCTGTATACATAAAAACATATAAAATTTTTCATCAAAATTCGATCATCTTAAAACGTTGATGAAATCTGAACGCGGCGATTTTGGAAAATTGTTCTTTGCTGTAAAAGTAAAACAAAAAAACAAGCTTCTATTCCATTTACACTACAAGAAACCAAAAATTAAAAATGTATTTTTCTCACACCCGGTCGCAAAATGCCACTTTTGGGCCCTCGGGCGGAAAAGTGCTTTGCGCCCGCCTAAAGCGGGCGCAAACGACTCTTTTCCTGCCCTCGGGCGCAAAGTTCCGTTTCCGCGCCCGCTCACTTTTTGAGAAAAAAATCATGTGCAACACGGGCGCAAGGCTATTTTGGCGAGTGTGATTGCAGTACACTCGCCTTCGGCTCGTACTGCAAATTTCACACTCGAAAAATAGTGTTTTGCGCCCTTGATACACAATGTACTATTTGCGCCCTTGATACATAATGTACTATTATTTGAAAATGTGAACCAATAATACGAAGTTTACCGAAAATTCCCGAAGTTGTAAAATAACAAATTCATTCATGAATCATACCCGGTTCGTTAAATGAGTACCTAGATATTGTTAAAAGTGTATCAAATTCCCCTTCGACCCTGTTAAGGGTTTCCGGAAAATTGGGGTCTGCACAATTATTTCCCCAGACTGACGGAAATTTTCACGATTAACAGTGACAAAAAAAAAGAGAGAAACGTCGCGGTGGTTTCAACCTCGAACGGCGTTTTATTTTGAAACAAAAGAGGCTGAATCAGAGACGAGTGGGTGGTGCGGTGGCTGGTTACTCGACGGTCGTCTCAATCGGACCTTGGAGCCTACGGGAACGAATTAATTTATCGACCGAAGGTTGGCGTTATTCCAGAACCCCGGGGAGTACTTCTACTTCTGGTAGATTCTTCGACTCTGGTTCTCGAGCCTGGAAGACTGGACGATCTGTAACCCGGTCGGTTAAACGGGATTAACCCTCCCTCTGCTCTTGGATTAACTTTATATCCTCCGGATGTCCGGTTTCCCGCATTGTTCTAATCCTCCTAATCCTCTCGGATCGCTTTCTTCCACTTCCACTTCCACTTCCACCCTACGGTCTCGTTTAGGGTCACCAAATTTACGATTTCGTTGCTATACCGGCTCAAGTTATTATTTTTATTACTTTATACCGTCTTTTCCTTCAAATTTGACTGAAACCTTTGCTGCGTCGCGAGTTTCACGACGTTTGTTGAAAAAAAAAAGACTGAAACAAGCCAGCGGTAAATCCCTCAGTGTCGTTCACTGCTGCATACCGTTGAACAAAAAGGGAGATAAAATGGCCTCAGTTTTGTACCAGCTACGAGTAAATTAACTGGCCATATATTTTATCGAATTTAACTGCTAAAATGGGCTAAGAATAAATTTCCCCTCTACTTGTGTGGAAAACCGAGCCGGGGGTAACGTTCTGATTGGACGAGTAACCGACCGAGATGAAGAGGAGAGACGCTACTGAACCGTGCGGTAATGTCAACCGGAGTGAAACCATGCACAACATTGCCACGATGGGCATGGGATAGGGTAGGGGACCAAAATGGAACTAAGTGGGCTTGACCCAAGGCACGCTGCCGATACCCATATTCTTATTCCACTCATGCAGTCGACGGACATTTTATTCATTCATCATCGATCAGTATAGCAATCCTTGATAGTGTAAATGAGGGAAATTGAACAAAAACAAATTTTGGACCAAGTTATCAGCAAAAGAGGGACTAGATTGCCGCTTGATTTCGACAACTGACCGTATCTTATCACAGGATTTTTTTTTCTCAGTTTCCCTCATTCATATGATGAAGGATTGCTCTCCAAAGAAAATGAGACGTCGATCAACCGTCTGTCTGATTTTTTAAGAAAGTCCATTTTTCTATGTTTAATGAATTTTTGAGATTTTTGGTCTCCTTAATCTTGTTGAAAGAGAGTATAGCAATAGCTTAGAAGAAGAAGAAGAAGAGAAGAGACCATGGATCCTTCCTCTCACACACTTGAAAATACTTAACATATTTTAGCGATATTTTTCCTACCACCGATGCAGATGGTTCTGCGATATCAGATCAGTGGAGGCGGGGGTTGATGCTAAGATTTTAGAATTCGTGTCTGCGGATTTACCCCCTAACCTCACCCACCAATTTCCGCTCCCTTATTCTTTCTTATATTGATTCCATCGCTGACGAGAGTGAATGGCATCATTTTTTTTTCTCTTCCTTTCTCGTCGCTTTCGATAAAAAAAACCTCATTTAGGGACTGACGGATGAACCATATCCGCGATCTCGACGTGTGAATTTTGCTCCAGTTTCTGCAAAAGTGACGATACCTTTTTTTCAGGGCATGAAAGGGAAGTAGAAAGTAGAATAATGGAGGATGATAATTGGAATTGTCTATTCTATTTAGGAGAGAAACGAAAATGTCTGAGAAGGTTCAGCGAGCAGGACGAAGGTTGAATGTTGGTAAAAAAAAGAAATAAACCCTTTTTATATTCGTATTCTAGCAGTCGAGTAGCAGCGGGAAAGATTGTAAGGCAAAGTTTTTATTCAAATTGTACAACTTTGATTTAAATGCAGTTTCAGAGGACATTGCAATAACGCGAACGAACGAACGAACGAACGAACTTGGTGGATGGAGGGACTGGCGCTGGCTCGATGCCACAAAACGAAGTGGTAGTAGTTAGTTTCGCGAATCGAGTCACGTTTTGAATATCTCAGCTAAATGTTCAGGACCCTGAGGTTCTTCGAAATTAACAAACGCCAAGGAAAAAGAGCCGGAGGACAAGTCCGAGAAGAAGAAATAGAAAAAAAAATCGAGAGAATTGTGAGTAGAAGGTAGAGAAAACGGGAAATAAGTGAAAGTAAGAGACATAAAAATGGGAAAAATGGCATTGGAAATAGTAAAAATTGGAAAAAGTTGAAGATTAAGAATATTCTTGAATCCCGGCTCGTCTCGTTTAATATTCGCCCGCGTGTCAAGAGGAAATTCTTCTTATTAATCTCTAATTATTGCCAGATAATTTTCAACCCTGGTGCAGCTCGGGCAGTTCACCGTCCTTGAGAGAGGTAGGAAAAAAAACGAATAAAAATTCTTGTGAATATGAATCGCCAGGATGCACAGCAGCCATTGAGAGCGTTTCTTTGAATTTCAAGTCCATGAATGTCCAGCAAAGGTTCGTTTCGTCTTAAACGTCGAGAGTTTGGGGAACTGGAGGAGTTGTGTTCGGTATTCGGATATAAACATGTTCAGAATCCTCATTTTTTACTCCCATCTTCGTTTTTGTCTTCTCGTCTTTTAATCCTCATCCTTTTATCCTAATTTTCATTTTCATTTTCGTTTTTACACTTGTTTCTATATTCATCCGAATTGTATTGTGTTCTTGTTCTATATTTTCTTTTTTGTCCTTTTCTTTTTCAACCTTATTATTAATCCTGATTTTTATCCTCATTTTCAACCTTATTTTCAATTTTCAACTTCATTTTTCATTTCGATCCCCATCGCAACCTCATTTTAAATTTTTATCCTCATTTTTATCTTTATTTTCATCCTCATTTTCGAAATTGTAAAATCTATTGCACAGTGATCGTGACGTCAGAAGGGATCAGAATAACTTAGGAACTTGGAAATTACGAAGGGTGGGAAATTTGAGGATAGAGCAAATTGAACCGGTAATCTTCTGAACCGAACAGTCTCTTCAAAAGATGCTCGAAAGTGCCAAAAATGTCGAAACCAATACAGAAATCGACGGAGCAAAGGACATTTTCGCTCCCGAGCGTGTAGTTTGCTGCACGAGGGAGAGGAGAGGCTGCACGAGTCGCGAGCCGAAGACGAGGGTAGCAAACTACACCGAGGGAGTGGAAAGTCCTGCGACCGCGGTGCACACTGTATTTTTTTCCACCATGGACGGAAAGGTCGATTTTGCGGGCAAAACGGTGATCATTTGAGGTTATGTGGCGGAAGTGTAGCGCGGCCGGTACGGGAACTAAAAGCAGGGAGGAAAGAGTTTCAGGGAAGAAAGACTTACCGGGAGAGAAGACTTACCGGTCGGTGAAACCACTGTTTGCTCCCCGGAAACAGGTAGCGAAATCGGCCTTTCCGTTCATGTATGGAAAAAAATATATTTTTTCAGTATGAAGCGATGCTTCGGCAACAATGAAACTCACAGAACCTATGAGTCATATCATCCTACATACATATTGTGTGAAATATTTATTGGAAAAAGAAGTTTCATTTTTAAGAAAATGAGTTTTTCCGATTTTCAAGATAATGTGCGTCCATCCAAATCGGTTTAGCGGTCCGAACGGAATCAAACTTTTCATGCAGGTATTGCAAATAAAAGAACCTTTCCACATGTCACGTGACTCGGAAGGAAAAAGTAATCGTTTTTATAAGGGCCTCTGAATGTCTTTATTTTTTTGTATTCGGAATCTGTGTTGGGAGATGGAAAATTTATACGATACAGCGAATGAATATTTTCGAAATTGATTTTCATTGCTCACAATCTTATGCAGCTTTACATTATTCTCACTGGTATACATATACATATTCAGTAATCAATTGGAAGACGTGCTGGAAGAAAGTGGTAGTCTCTCGTCCAGCAGATCATTTACGTTCTTCCACAAAACGTTCTTCAGATTAGCACAAGCGGTTCCGAATATTCCGCTCCGCGATAGCTGCTAAGAAGTGGCCTGCGAATAGATTCACCAAAATTAGTGAATAAATATTCAGCATCTTCGTATCAGGTGCAGATACTGTCGACGACACTCACCAATAGTCTCTTCCGCTGCTTCGGTTCAGCTGGACTGGCATGGGACTTATGATCGTCGCCGTCTTCCTGAGAAAGTGAAATTACGATTCAATGGCAATTGCCAGAACACATTGGAAGTATAATTTAAGAAATCATCATATTTTAGTTGATGTTGGAAATAATACAAAAAGTCAAAATATTCAGGATCGTAGTTTAGCAGTACTAAACTGGTGCAGGTGGTACAATTGAAATCAGGGATCGAATGTTGAGTATCAAATACGTTTGCCTTACTGGAGACTAAGGAAATAGATCAATTTATGAAAGCCTCATTGGAATTTGGTTTGTAGCAAACGATAGATCTCAGTATGACAATTATATTTCTAATGGTACGATTGTTTCCAACTTACTAGGGGCAGCCGCGATAGCAACATTTAGAACCGAATTGACTTTGGGGATGATTGACTCGAATAATTGAGCAAATATGATCACTGAATGTTCGATCTGATCGCGGGTACCTGGAAATTAAAAGATACCTCAATAATTTAGACAATTTTCAAGTGCTAATTGAGGCGCGATATTCTAGATGGGCACAATCGCCTTCAACTCACGTCCGGCTGTCGCTTCACTTTTTCGCAAATCGTCTATCATTATTTTTCTTACTGGGATGACAAAATCTGAAATTGGAATACAGAGGTTATGATCAATACGTCTTCGACTCTCACACAGTTCTAACAACAGCTGGATGAAAATCAAGCTAGGCTTGATGTATTTTTCGAATGAGTGTCACTTACTCCGGAATCTGGCAGAAACTTCAAATTTGGATTCTGAAAATAAAATAGGCGTATCATGACGGAGTGGAAATTCACCAATTGACGCATGATATAATGGCAATAAGCGAAAATAATAATGAAATATGAAGAATCAAAATAGAAAATCTCGGTCAATTAAAACAATTTCTCGACTTCACCCTGATGTGTGAAGCGAACAGTAGATCACAAAAACATTTTTCAAGGGTAAAAGTCGTCTTCAACTCACCCCCGTTACCGTCTAAGATGGAAGCTACAGCGTCTGCGAGATAGTCTCCGGCCTTTTCCAAATCAACTGAAATAGAAATAGAGAGGTCCTGAATATCAAAGGGAATGATTTTCCATAATACGGAGACAAAGATAATTCAAGCGTTTTGGTAGCCGTATAAATTGGTCAAGTAAGTGTATCCACCTATCACTTACGAATGTCTGCAATAGTTATCTCGGTACCCCTCTCTGGAAAATAAAATAGGTACATCATGACACTATTGTACTTTGTCAATATTTGACACATGCTTAGTAGCTATGACTTGAATATCTTCATTGGGTTGACATTGTTTTGAACTTACGGGCGGCCAGGTGTCTAGCATCATTTGCATGGAATGCCAGTTGGTCTTTGACAGATTTCACTTGATCTGAAATTTAAGTAAAGAGGACTGTGATTAAGTCGTCATTCCGCGGTGCTCGACTCGCTTGAGCTAAATTTGAACAACAAGTGAATATCTGTCATTATCGAAAATCTCTGTATCTCTAACTCACCCCAGATGGTAGCCTCGGTTGGGTTGACTCCTGAAACAAAAATCAGGATATCATGACAATACTTGACGAATCCAGTGGAACCTGACATGTTGAAAATGGTTTGAACATTCCGTGTAGCATAAAATGTAGAGAATAAAATGGTTCCAAACAAAGAGCATAACGTTCAAAAAACACATTTTATCTATATCGTGATGACGTACGCATAGTTTTTATTTTCAACGATTCAATGAATCTTAATACCACCTGCAGAACATACGTGCGACAAAATGTTAAGTGTGCTGTTAAATATTTCGCGTGTCTAATGGCATAAGGTCGTAAGCGCCAAAAACGCGATTTTGGTGGCAAAACGTCGTATTATTTTTTTTCCCGCCATTCGCTCTGAAAACGGCCAAAACGTATACTCATTACAATTTTTAAGGAAAAATAAAAAACAACGTAAAGGCAAACGTCGTGAGCGCCATTTTTTTTCATGATTTTTAATGATTTTTCCAAATAGTTGTAAAAACTCGTGAAACACAAACAAAAATCGAAATCGACGTCGTTTCGAAAAATTCGATAAAAGAAATCGCAGTTAAAAGCAGAAGGTCGTATCCGCCCAACTTACGACCTTTTGCACTTACATTTTTCGATCTCGTAATTTCAGTTGGTACGTTTCGAACATTTTCAGAGCGATTGGGGTGAAAAAAAAATTATTTTACTTTATGCCATTACGATTGTTCCCAACTTACTACGGACAAGCCTGAAAGCAGCATCCAAAATCGCATCGACTTGTTTCTTCATTTCGTCGCGTTTATTAATAATTACGGTCATACCACGCTTGGTGCGCACATTGCTATCTGGAAATTAAAAGATACCTCAATAATTTAGACAATTTTCAAGTACTAATTGAGGCGCGATATTCTAGATGGGCACAATCGTCTTCAACTCACATCCACTTCTTCGCAAATAGATTATCATTTTGGATGTTACTAGGCTGATAATATCTGAAATTGGAATACAGAGGTTATGATCAAGTCGTCTTCGCCTCTCACACAGTTCTAACAACAGCTGGGTGAAAGTCAAGCTAGGCTTGATATATTTTTCGAATGAGTGTCACTTACTCCAAAATCCGGCAACAATTTCTGCTTTATTTCCTGAAAATAAAATGGGCGTATCATGACAGAGTGGAAATTCACCAATTGACGCATGATATAATGGCAATAAGTGAAAAAAAGAATGAAATATGAAGAATCGAAATAGAAAACCTCGGCCAATTAACAATTTCTCGACTTCACCCTGATATGTGAAGCGAACAGTAGATCACAGAAACATTTTTGTAATACGTGCATCAAATGTCCCCCATTTTGTGCCTCTGAAACGTGCTAGAAGTTGTCTTTTACAGCAGCGTTTGAGCAGCGCATGCGCAAATCTTTATTTTAAGTATTTATAACACTCTAGTAACTTTCTGCCGCGCCTTCGACGCGCCGTCTGGCGGCAGAGAATCAGATCGAAGTCGAGCCAGCTGTCATGTTGGGATTGCGGTTAGCACGTTTCAGAGCCACAAATGGGGGACTTTGATACACTTTTTACAAAAAATAATATGTGACACACGTGCGAAGACAAGCGGAAAGCTTTGACGGAGGTTATGAAGTTGACTGCACTCGGTTTTGGCTCGTGCGCTTTCTCGCACTTGTTACATCCCCAAAATCCTCTATGCGGGGTGTGTGCACTGGAGTCGGATTTTGTGGACGTACCTTCGTACGTGGTAGTACGGTAATCGGTGTGTGTATGTGTTCGGGTGTTTGGGAGGTGTGAATGCGGGATTCGGATTCACACGAGGAACGGTCGTTGACGCTTACTGATCAACAATAACCGCTCGTATAGAACCAAAGGATTTATGGTATGAATTTCGCAAGAAACAGCCGTCAATATGTAATAATTAACAATGACTGCTTGTGAAACTACGGGATTTGAGATACGGACTTCGCAAGGAACAGCTGTTAATATGTAGTAATTAACAGTGACTGCTTGTGACACCGTGGGATCGTGGCTGCGGATTTTGCAAGGAACGGTCGATAATCGTAATGATTAACAGTGACTGCTTGCAGAACCGTGGACTTTGTGATGCGGATTTTACAAAGAACAGTTGCTAATGCGTAGTGATTAGCAATAACTGTTTGTAAAACCGTGGAATTGTGAATGCCAATTTCACAAGGAACAGTTGTCAATACGTAGTGATTAACGATAACTGCTTGTAAAACGATAGGTTTGGATTTTACAAGGAACAGTTGTTGATACGTAGTGATCAACATTAACTGCTTGTAAAATTGTAGGTTCTTTTTTTGGTGTTTGGGCTTTGGATGTGGGTCTTCCGATAATTGAAATTCAATTATCGGCTGAGGTGTTGATTTTTCGTGGGTAGGGGTTTTTGAAATTATGACTCTGGGAAATGGATTATTTTCTGTCCGTTGGACGTTTTAATTATCATGAAAGACTTTATAAATTTTTATTCTTATGTGAATCTCGTTAAAAGATAAGCATCAATTCTAATGTGAATTAATAGAAAACTAGTAGGTTCGGGTCCTCTCTGGGAATCCCGTATAGCCGAACGTTATAGTTGATTTGAATATAAATCAATGAAAACTAGTAGGTTTGGGTCCTCTCTGGAATCCCATATATCCGAACGTTAATTTTAATTCTATCTCGAATTAATGAAATCTAGTAAGTAGTAAGCCGAATGTTAAAGTGGAAGATTGCTTCGTCTCAGAAGGCGCGTGGCCGACTGGTTGTCTCGCTATAGCGCGTCGTCGCTTATATAGGCGGCGGCGCGTTAATCCCTGATGTTCTATGGGCTTCTATGAATCCCGAGCGTCGTTCTAGAAGCTTCTATGACATTCTATGCTCATTTTCTGGCAAACGAGTGGCTTTTCAATATTAACTCATATAATCATTTCTTTTAATATTTTAAATGCCTATAATATGGCATTAACAAAACTCAAAATTTACCCATTTTAACTCTTATGAATGAAACAAACAAAATTATATGTATGCGATGATTTTGGGCGTCGCACACTTGTATCACAATATACTATTTTAAAGGGTGAAAGTCGTCTTCAACTCACCCCCGTGACCCGATAGGATAGAAGCTACAGCGTCTGCGAGATAGGTTCCTGCACTCGTCAAAGTAACTGAAATAGAAATAGAGAGGTCCTGAACATCAAACGGAATGATTTTCCAGAATACGGAGACAAAGATAATTCGAGCGTTTTGGTAGACGTATAAATTGGTCAAGTAAGTGTATCCACTCATCACTTACCAGCGTCTCCGGCGTTCAGCTGGGGATGGCTGGCTGCAAAATAAAATAGGTACTCATGACACTATTGTACTTTGTCAATATTTGACGCATGTCTTAGTAGCTATGACTTGAATATCTTCATTGGGTGACATTGTTTTCGACTTACTGCGGGACCACTGTGTAACATCAGCCGCAAGTAATGCCAGTTGGTCTTTGACACTTGCCACGTCATCTGAAATTTAAGTACAAACTAGGGTAATAGCGCGCTACGCGCGCTCTCCGGTTACTAATTATTTATGAGACACGTTGTTACCATCTTGATCTAGATTGAAAAAAGTAACTAATTCTGGAGATCGTAGATCGAGTATTGAAATCATATCAATACTTATAGATCCTCACTATATGCTCTCTCCAAAATCACGAAAGTAGCGAGTCCTCTCTACCTGATGATGAACTTCTTAAGGCTACAGTAATCCCCAAAAGAAGATCAATTACAAATTCTGAAGTTTTCGCGAAAGTAAAACACGAACATTTTTCTATTTCCACACATATATTTTGGCTGACACACAAATCAATCGTGGAATAATTCGTTAAATTGATGTGTCAATAGTTCGTCAATTGATAGGAAATAACTGAATTGATAAGAATTGATTTGAATAAGGAATAATAACTGAAATAATTAGAATTTTACATGAAATAACTGGAACAAATTCTTGCTAATTGATTTATATTAACAGAAAATACAAAGAAGTGAATGGAATATTTTCACGTATCAATAATTATTGATCAGATAACGTTAATTGAAATTCATCTGACAATGAATCACAAATATCAATTCTAAATAGAAAGATGAACTTGAATTGGACGATTTGATTCGTATTATTTCCCTCTGGCATGAGTGAGTAAGTAATAACATCCGTAATCGAATGTTGTTTTCTACTTTTGCAGAAATCTAAAGACGACTAACCGATGGTTACAAATAATAATGGATACGCAATTGATTCGAACCACAATTGATTCGAACATGGCTGCGACGATGTCTTGTCATGTATAGTGTTAACAAAGTTGTATGTTGATGCAATTTCATTATTTTCGACTGATCTGTTTGATTTAGACGTGACTTTGAATATATATACACATATATATACCTATGGGGCTGTGGGTGAATTTTTTCAGATTAACAAAAATGGTCCTTTCTTCGGTCGAAAAGAAATCATAACTCGAACAGGGATTTTTTTTTAATCTGAAAAAATTCAGAAAAATGTTTTAAAGCAAGTACAATAATAGAAAAAATTATAAAGCAAATCAAAAAGTTGCGGTCACGAGCCTAGGTGAATTGACGTGGACAGCCCCATATTCATTTTCAACTGGCATAACTCATACATCATTCTGCTGTTGTTTGACGTGCTCATTTTTGTTTTCAACATGCTAACAGAATAGTGTCGATGGCTCGTAATTCAAATCGTATAACTTTCTAGTAGCAAATGATTGAGAAGGTCAATTACTTCTGTGTACAACACAAATGATAATAAAAAGGGTAATTCATGTGCATAAGTACAGTAGGTAATTGTTTAATCATTTGACCAAAAAGTTTACCTTTTCTTATTAGCGGCCATTGTTTATTATCAATTGTCATATATTTAATTTGGTATGATTTCCGACTTCAACATTGCTCAATTATGTGATTTCCGTAATTTTGAATAAAACTTGTGACGTTGAACTTCTAAGGATATTCTAAGCATGAGGTTCATCTTAAGGTTATAGGGTAGACTGGGGACGGTTGTAACATTTTTCGGTTTTGCCCTCACTGAGCTCAAACTACAGAGAACACATCAATGTTCCAAATACCATAGCAAAGAGCATTAAATGGCTGACAAAATGGCGCTAAGTAGGACTCTTTAGCATAAATAGAAAAAAAGTATGAGCCTGTCAAAAAAAAAATCTGAAAAGTGTTACAACTGATCCCAACTCCAGGGTTTCTTTGAATTTATGAACAAATTTTTAATATCACTACACATTCATAGGAAAAATACGAAATTGTGTACGGATTCGACAAAATTGTGTAGTAAATTCGTCGTATTTGTAAACTAATCCAATCTTATTTGACTAAAATGTGAGGTGATTTTATGACTCTGTGCATAAAACTTCCAACACATGTGTTGGAAGTTCACACAAACATTTTTTACAGTGTACATGTTCATGTATGGCGCTTCTCAGTGGCTCACTAATTTATTTTGCCTTTTCGAATCAATTTCGTGATTAGTACAGCAGGCCGTGGATGAGCCAGACAAAACTTTGAACTAACCTTAGAAATCTTAAGAATTTGGTGTTTGATTTTTCGCACACAATGCGCGACTGAAATTTTCGGCTGATGGACCATCATTTCTGTAGGTTGTGTCGAGGAAACGATGATGTGGTTAACCTATAACCTACCTCTCAATCATAAGGATCGCGGAGTCTATCAACATTTGTGACAGAAATAAAAACTGTTGATATCATAGCTCTAAATCCATAATCTTTGCTTTTATTTAAAAAATCTCACGACGGCCGTAGAAAGATGCACTCGCGGGCACAAACTATAGCAAAATAGCACAACTGACACGAAGTCGGCAGAATCAAGGCCGACACAACTGATACGAAGGCAAAATATCTTACATGAAGTCGGCAGAATCATATCTTACATGAAGCTGGCAGTCCATATCGCAAAACGATAAATTGCCATCTACTTTTTATATACGGAAAGAGGACTGAGATTAAGTCGTGATTCCGCGGTGCTCGACTCGCTTGAGCTAAATTCGAACAACAAGTGAATATCTGTCATTATCGAAAATCTCTGTATCTTTAACTCACTCATGATCTGAGCCGCGGTTGTGTTGACTCCTGAAACAAAAATCAGGATTTCATGACAATACTTGACGAATCGAGTGGAACCTGACGTGTTGAAAATGGTTTGAAAATTCCGCGTAGCATAAGATGTAGAGAATAAAATGGTTGCAAACAAAGAGCATAACTCTTAATCTTCTTTTTTTGACCTTATCCTTATATTATGTGTCCGTTTTTGGTTTCGTAGGTCATAAATAACTCCGTTGTTTGACGTTTCGGCCACCAAGAGGGCCCTCTTCAGAAATCTGAACATTGTTTTATTCAAAACATTAAACAATGAACAATACATTACAGTAATTACAAAGGTAGAAAATACTTACAAAATACCTAGACGTTATCTTAATACATTTCAAAGGAACTAGGAACTAGTTGTGTGAGACACGGCAATCTATAACAACAACAATATATTTTAAGGTTAGAAACCAAACTACTCGATCATTACGCACATTCTAAGAAGGGAAACAATTCAGCACAAACCGTTGTATATACGGTGAAAAACCATTTATCCGGTTCTTTCGGAGCCATATTTCAGGCGATAGTTGTAAGCAACCGACTTGTTTAACCGAATAATTCAAGACTTTTTGGATGTGACCTTGATACACAACAAAGACGCTATCCTTTCTGACTGGTACCATAAACCAACCTGGTCGAGGAAATACCTCAACTTTCACTCACACCACCCTACACAACAAAAGATTGGTATCATCTATGGGTTAGTTGATCGTGGAGTATTGCTTTCAGATCCTACTTTCCACCTCAAAAATCTAGAACTCGTACGGAATGTCCTTTTGGAGAATAGCTATCCTGGTGCCTTTATCGACCGTTTACGTTCTCAAACGACTGAATACATTATCACACCGCTCTGTTCAGCCATCGGGATTAAACGAGACTTGTTCAGTTGACAATCGCACAACGATTTGTTTCCCATATGTAAAGGGACTCTCCCAAGCGGTGTCGAGGGTGTTAAAACCGTTCAACGTCAGGTGCGCTTTTAGAAATGTCAACGACTTGTCACAACTCTATAGTAAACTTAAGGATAAAACACCGTTGGACCGTATATCCAATGTGGTTTACAAAATTCCCTGCGAAGGCTGCGAAGCATCGTATATCGGACAAACTGGTAGATGGCTCAAAACGAGGATGGCAGAACACGACAAGAACGTCAACCGCGTTGCCAAAGAACATACCGCCTTAACGCGACACAAAATTGACTTGGACCATCAGTTCAGTTATGATAAAGTCAAGGTGCTCGTTAAAGAAAAACATCAACATAAACGACAAATCCACGAAATGCGCCACATAGTGAAAGACCGTACTAGTATTAACTTGAGGAGTGATGTTAACAACTTGTGTGCAACGTACTTTGGCCTTTTGTAATTGTTTTTGGTAATTTTAAATTTCAGTTGTTAATTTGAAACACAGGATTGAGATTGCACCCATGTTGAATGTCCCGCCAACGAACGGACGGTTAATCAGCTCTCCTACTTCTAGCTGTCTCATAACAAGTCTTTGTCCACGTCTGGATTGTCCCGCTCTTGCTACCTTTTGTAATTCAGAAAAATGTGCTGACTGGTTGTCGCCCGTCTTGAATTATTCGGTTAAACAAGTCGGTTGCTTACAACTATCGCCTGAAATATGGCTCCGAAAGAACCGGATAAATGGTTTTTCACCGTATATACAACGGTTTGTGCTGAATTGTTTCCCTTCTTAGAATGTGCGTAATGATCGAGTAGTTTGGTTTCTAACCTTAAAATATATTGTTGTTGTTATAGATTGCCGTGTCTCACACAACTAGTTCCTAGTTCCTTTAAAATGTATTAAGATAACGTCTAGGTATTTTGTAAGTATTTTCTACCTTTGTAATTACTGTAATGTATTGTTCATTGTTTAATGTTTTGAATAAAACAATGTTCAGATTTCTGAAGAGGGCCCTCTTGGTGGCCGAAACGTCAAACAACGGAGTTATTTATGACCTACGAAACCAAAAACGGACACATAAAGAGCATAACGTTCAAAAAACACATTTTATCTATATCGTGACGACGTACGGATAGTTTTTATTTTTTTCGATTCAATGAAACTTACCACCTGCACAACATACGTGCTACAAAATGTTGAGTGTGCTGTTAAATATTTCGTGACACAACACTTCAAAAGTTGATTGCTGTTGATATACATGAGTTCGATGAATGGTCGATTTTCCACTTCGGTACCACTTTACGGTTTTAAATTTTACTTTCCGTGATACGAAAATGTAGGCATAACAAAATAAGTATGCTGTTAAATATTTCGAGACACAATACTTGAAAAATTTATTGCTTTCGATATACGTCCATGAGTTCCAGCTTGGCTGTTGGAATTGAAATCAATAATTCAAATATTCTCAGATTGCATATTGTATCCTTGTTGTACCGAGAATATTTTACTCCTTGATGCAAAAATATTTCTACGCTTATCTACAGAACTGGTTTTTTTCACCTGTTGACGATGTGTGTGATTAATTGCAATGCTGACGTGGAAGCTATCGAACCACTTGACTCTCAATTAGTTTTTTTTTTACGTTATTCTCACTTATATGTATGTATTTTCTAGCGTACGCGATTGAAAGAAGTATAAGTGAGGTTTCATTGTATTGATAAATAGAACGTTCGAGCATGCGCTATTGGTCTGTAACTTACCGCTGGCCACACCCACGCACACCAATGAGGCGACGAGAAGACAGAAGATCTTGTTCATATTGAAGGTAGCCACTTACTTCGTTAGAAATAGGTTTCTAGTTAGAATTCGTCCGATCCGTCGTATTTATACAGAGCAGAGAGACCCCCTACCACGTCGATAACTTAACGTAGGCGATGAACAAAACATTGGTAACGTATGTCGCGTGTCTAATGAGATAAGGACGTAAGCGCCATTATACGACGTTTTGCTGTTTATAATGGCATAAAGTCGGATAATTTTTTTTTTCTCGCCAATCGCTCTGAAAACGTTCGAAGCGTATAGATCAATTGAAATTACGAGATCGAAAAATGTGAGTGCAGAAGGTCGTAAGTTGGGCAGATACGACCTTCTGCTTTTAAATACCAATATTTTTTATCGCATTTTTTTAAATGGTCGTTCTTTCAATTTATCTTTTCGTTTTACGAGTTTTTACAACTATTTGGAAAAATCATTAATAATCATAAAAAAATGGCGCTTACGACATTTTGCCTTTACGTTGATTTTATTTTTCCTTAAAAATTGTAATGAAGGAACGACTTTGCACTCAAATTTTTCGATCTCGTAATTTCAATTGATCTATCCGTTTTGGCCGTTTTCAGAGCGAATGGCGAGGAAAAAAAAAATTATGCGACTTTTTGCCACCAAAATCGTGTTTTTGGCGCTACGACCTTATGCCATTAGACACGCGATGTAACAAAGTTTGCACAAGTTTTCCTAAATATCTTTCAGCACACGAGATTATAATAATATTTGCTCAGATGATGTTACGATTAATTCACACATCACGTCGTTCGAATTAAAGGTTGATAAGAATCATTTAATCGACTTGGAAAACGTTGAGACGTGGTTAGAAAAAGTGAAGTAAGTTTTCGAGCATATTTGCTACGGAGCTTTCGTTTCATTGTAGAAGTTCTGTTAGGATATCAGGCGGGAGCCCCGTGATGCCTATAAATTTCATCGAAATATATTATATGAAATTGTAAAATCGATTGCAAAGTGATCGTGACGTCAGAAGGGATCAGACTAACTTATATAGGAACTTGGAAATTACGAAGAGTGGGAAATTTGAGGATAGAGCAAATTGAACCGATAATCTTCTGAACCGAACGGTCTCTTCAAAAGATGCTCGAAAGTGCCAAAAATATCGAAACCAATACAGAAATCGAGGGAGCAAAGGACATTTTTGCTCCCGAGCGTGTAGTTTGCTGCACGAGCTGGGAGAGGAGAGGCTGCACGAGTCGCGAGCCGAAGACGAGGGTAGCAAACCACACCGAGGGAGTGAAAAGTCCTGCGACCGCGGTGCACACTGTATTTTTTTCCACCATGAACGGAAAGGTCGATTTTGCGGGCAAAACGGTGATCATTTGAGGTTATGTGGCGGAAGTGTAGCGCGGCCGGTACGGGAACTCAAAGCAGGGAGGAAAGAGTTTCAGGAAAGAAAGACCGGGGAAGAAAGACTTACCGGGAGAGAAGACTTCCCGGTCGGTGAAACCACTGTTTGCTCCCCGAAAACAGGTAGCAAAATCGGCCTTTCCGTTCATGTGCGGAAAAAAATATATTTGCACCCGACTACGATAAAATGACCGTATTTCGCCCCTGAAACGCGGGTCGAAAGTCGTCAATTTCGGACCAGAGGGAAGAAAAGTCGATTGCCGGGCAAAAAAGTAAATTGCCGGCCAAAAAGTGGACTTTTAAAAAAGTGGACTTTTTTGCTCGGCAATTTACTTTTCTGCCCGGTTAATCACTTCTCTTCCTTCTGGTCAAAAATTGACTACCTACTTTCCACTCGCGTGACAGCGACGGAATAAGGTCATTTTATCGAAGTCGGGTGAAAAATAGCATATGCCACACGGGAGGAGCGCAATGCTCACCTCGTGTTCGTGTTGCCCTCACTGCAGCACTCGCTTCGCTCGTGCCTCGGGCAGCAAACCTCGCACTCGGCGAAAATCACGCTCTTTCCTCCCTTGTAGCATAATATACTATTTTTCAGTATGAAGCGATGCTTCGGCAACAATGAAACTCACAGAACCTATGAGTCATATCATCCTACATACATATTGTGTGAAATATTTATTGGAAAAAGAAGTTTAATTTTTAAGAAAATGAGTTTTTCCGATTTTCAAGATAATGTGCGTCATTCGGTTGATTTTCTGAATTCTTGAAATCTCTCTTCGGATTTTGAGGGAATGCAAGTGAAGAAAAAAAAATGCACAAAATGTGACAAAGAACGATGAACGTCGAGAAATTTTTGTTAAATTCAGATGATGTGAACGCCAATTAGGCATCCACCTCTGAGCAGAATAATATTTGAATTTAGGTATTCGTAGTCCACGATGCACAACTGCATCAATAAGGTACAGGCGATGATAAAACTTTATTGAATATTCAGAAGTGATGACGAATTAACGATTAAAGTACTTGCGTCAATACAATATGAATACAATATCAGACTCGACAATCGGGGTAAACGAATCCCGTCATTGAAATGTCCTCCATACCATATCTAGATACGAAATGACTGAAGATTATCGAAGGCCCGTGATGCCATAAGGCGACTTAATTTTGAGCGGCAAAATCACGTCATGTCTTTAATCATGGAAGGGGTGCACGGGGGAGGCACCGATTCTTCTCGTTTGGATATCATTCTGAACGTTTGTCGGTTTTTGAATCACTATTTTCGGATAATCAGTGACTAATTATCCGTATAGTAATATTCCTCACTGGCATTTTGTATTTAAACATGGTTAGCGAGCGACGTTTTAGAAACTTTATTGGCACAGCCTCGGAATAGGAACAGAATGCCTTGCAAATTTCATCCAAATCGGTTTAGCGGTCCGAACGGAATCAAACTTTTCATGCAGGTGTTGCAAATAAAAAAACCCTTTCACATATCACGTGACTCGGAAGGAAAAAGTAATCGTTTTTATGAGGGCCTCTGAATGTCTTTATTCTTTTGTATTCGGAATCTGTGTTGGGAGATGGAAAATTTATACGATACAGCGAATGAATATTTTCGAAATTGATTTTTATTGCTCACAATCTTATGCAGCTTTACATTATTCTCACTGGTATACATATACATATTCCGCTCCGCGATAGCTGCTAAGAAGTGGCCTGCGAATAGATTCACCAAAATTAGTGAATAAATATATTCAGCATCTTCGTATCAGGTGCAGATACTGTCGATGACACTCACCAATAGTCTCTTCCGCTGCTTCGGTTCAGCTGGACTGGGGTAGGATTTATGGTCGTAGAGGTCTACCTGAGAAAGTGAAATTACGATTCAATGGCAATTACCAGAACACATTGGAAGTATAATTTAAGAAATCATCATATTTTAGTTGATGTTGGAAATAATATAAAAAGTCAAAATATTCAGGATCGTAGTTTAGCAGTACTAAACTGGTGGTACAATTGAAATCAGGGATCGAATGTTGAGTATCAAATACGTTTGCCAAACTGGAGGCTGAGGAAATAGATCAATTTATGAAAGCCTCATTGGAATTTGGTTTGTAGCAAACGATAGATCTCAGTATGACAATTATATTTCTAATGGTACGATTGTTTCCAACTTACTAGGGGCAGCCGCGATAGCAACCTTCAAAATCGCATTGACTTGGGGGTAGATTGAGTCGAATGCTTGATCAAATATTTTCACAGAACGTTCGATCTGATCGCGGGTACCTGGAAATTGAAAGATACCTCAATAATTTAGACAATTTTCAAGTGCTAATTGAGGCACGATATTCTAGAGGGGCGCAATCGTCTTCAACTCACGTCCGGCTGTCGCTTCACTTTTTCGCAAATCGGCTATCATTATATTTTTTACTGGGATGACAAAATCTGAAATTGGAATACAGAGGTTATGATGAAGTCGTCTTCGACTCTCACTCAGTTCTAACAGCAGCTGGATGAAAATCAAGCTAGGCTTGATGTGTTTCTCGAATGAGTGTCACTTACTCCGGAATCTGGCAAAAACTTGAAATTCGGATTCTGAAAATAAAATAGGCGTATCATGACGGAGTGGAAATTCACCAATTGACGCATGATATAATGGCAATAAGCGAAAATAATAATGAAATATGAAGAATCAAAATAGAAAATCTCGGTCCATTAAAACAATTTCTCGACTTCACCCGGATATGTGAAGCGAACAGTAGATCACAAAAACATTTCCAAAGGGTAAAAGTCGTCTTCAACTCACCCCCGTTACCGTCTAGGATGGAATCTACAGCGTCTGAGAGATAGTCTCCGGCTTTCTCCAAATCAACTGAAATAGAAATAGAGAGGTCCTGAATATCAAACGGAATGATTTTCCAGAATACGGAGACAAAGATAATTCGAGCGTTTTGGTAGACGTAGAAATTGGTCAAGTAAGTGTATCCACTTATCACTTACGAATGTGTGCGGTGGTTATCTCGGAACCCCTCTCTGCAGAATAAAATAGGTATATCATGACACTATTGTACTTTGTCAATATTTGACACATGCTTAGTAGCTATGACTTGAATATCTTCATTGGGTGACATTGTTTTGAACTTACTGGCGGCCAGGTGTCTAGCATCATTCGCATGTAATGCCAGTTGTTTTTTGACATCTTTCACTTGATCTGGAATTTAAGTAAAGAGGACTGTGATTAAGTCGTCATTCCGCGGTGCGCGACTCGCTTGAGCTAAATTCGAACAACAAGTGAATATCTGTCATTATCGAAAATCTCTGTATTTTTAACTCACCTTCCAGTCGTGTAGCCACGGCTGGGTCGACTCCTGAAACAAAAATCAGGATATCATGACAATACTTGACGAATCGAGTGGAACCTGACGTGTTGAAAATGGTTTGAACATTCCGTGTAGCATAAAATGTAGAGAATAAAATGGTTCCAAACAAAGAGCATAACGTTCAAAAAACACATTTTATCTATATCGTGATGACGTACGCATAGTTTTTATTTTCAACGATTCAATGAATCTTAATACCACCTGCAGAACATACGTGCGACAAAATTTTAAGTGTGCTGTTAAATATTTCGCGTGTCTAATGGCATAAGGTCGTAAGCGCCAAAAACGCGATTTTGGTGGCAAAACGTCGTATTATTTTTTTTTCACGCCATTCGCTCTGAAAACGGCCAAAACGTATAGATCAATTGAAATTACGAGATCGAAAAATGTAAGTGCAAAAGGTCGTAAGTTGGGCGGATACGTCGTTCTTTCATTACAATTTTTAAGGAAAAATAAAAAACAACGTAAAGGCAAACGTCGTGAGCGCCATTTTTTTAATGATTTTTAATGATTTTTCCAAATAGTTGTAAAAACGCGTAAAACGCAAAGATAAATTGAAAGAACGACCATTTAAGAAAATTCGATAAAAAATATTGGTAGTTAAAAGCAGAAGGTCGTATCCGCCCAACTTACGACCTTTTGCACTTACATTTTTCGATCTCGTAATTTCAATTGATACGTTTCGAACATTTTCAGAGCGATTGGGGTGAAAAAAAAATTATTTTACTTTATGTCTTTACGATTGTTCCCAACTTACTACGGACAAGCCTGAAAGCAGCATCCAAAATCGCATCGACTTGTTTCTTCATTTCGTCGCGTTTATTAATAATTACGGTCATACCACGCTTGCTGCGCACGTTGCTATCTGGAAATTAAAAGATACCTCAATAATTTATACAATTTTCAAGTGCTAATTGAGGCGCGATATTCTAGATGGGCACAATCGTCTTCAACTCACATCCACTTCTTCGCAAATAGATTATCATTTTGGATGTTACTAGGCTGATAATATCTGAAATTGGAATACAGAGGTTATGATCAAGTCGTCTTCGCCTCTCACACAGTTCTAACAACAGCTGGGTGAAAGTCAAGCTAGGCTTGATATATTTTTCGAATGAGTGTCACTTACTCCAAAATCCGGCAACAATTTCTGCTTTATTTCCTGAAAATAAAATGGGCGTATCATGACAGAGTGGAAATTCACCAATTGACGCATGATATAATGGCAATAAGTGAAAAAAAGAATGAAATATGAAGAATCGAAATAGAAAACCTCGGCCAATTAACAATTTCTCGACTTCACCCTGATATGTGAAGCGAACAGTAGATCACAGAAACATTTTTGTAATACGTGCATCAAATGTCCCCCATTTTGTGCCTCTGAAACGTGCTAGAAGTTGTCTTTTACAGCAGCGTTTGAGCAGCGCATGCGCAAATCTTTATTTTAAGTATTTATAACACTCTAGTAACTTTCTGCCGCGCCTTCGACGCGCCGTCTGGCGGCAGAGAATCAGATCGAAGTCGAGCCAGCTGTCATGTTGGGATTGCGGTTAGCACGTTTCAGAGCCACAAATGGGGGACTTTGATACACTTTTTACAAAAAATAATATGTGACACACGTGCGAAGACAAGCGGAAAGCTTTGACGGAGGTTATGAAGTTGACTGCACTCGGTTTTGGCTCGTGCGCTTTCTCGCACTTGTATCACAATATACTATTTTAAAGGGTGAAAGTCGTCTTCAACTCACCCCCGTGACCCGATAGGATATTAACTACAGCGTTTGCGACATAGGTTCCGGCACTCGTCAAAGTAACTGAAATAGAAATAGAGAGGTCCTGAATATAAAACGGAATGATTTTCCAGAATACGGAGACAAAGATAATTCGAGCGTTTTGGTAGACGTATAAATTGGTCAAGTAAGTGTATCCACTCATCACTTACTAGCGTCTCCGGGGGTCAGCTGGGAATGGCCAGCTGCAAAATAAAATAGGTACATCATGACACTATTGTACTTTGTCAATATTTGACGCATGTCTTAGTAGCTATGACTTGAATATCTTCATTGGGTGACATTGTTTTCGACTTACTGCGGGACCACTGTGTAACATCAGCCGCAAGTAATGCCAGTTGGTCTTTGACACTTGCCACGTCATCTGAAATTTAAGTAAAAACTAGGGTAATAGCGCGCTACGCGCGCTCTCCGGTTACTAATTATTTATGAGACACGTTGTTACCATCTTGATCTAGATTGAAAAAAGTAACTAATTCTGGAGATCGTAGATCGAGTATTGAAATCATATCAATACTTATAGATCCTCACTATGTGCTCTCTCCAAAATCACGAAAGTAGCGAGTCCTCTCTACCTGATGATGAACTTCCTAAGGCTACAGTAATCCCCAAAAGAAGATCAATTACAAATTCTGAAGTTTTCGCGAAAGTAAAACACGAACATTTTTCTATTTCCACACATATATTTTGGCTGACACACAAATCAATCGTGGAATAATTCGTTAAATTGATGTGTCAATAGTTCGTCAATTGATAGGAAATAACTGAATTGATAAGAATTGATTTGAATAAGGAATAATAACTGAAATAATTAGAATTTTACATGAAATAACTGGAACAAATTCTTGCTAATTGATTTATATTAACAGAAAATACAAAGATAAGTGAATGGAATATTTTCACGTATCAATAATTATTGAACAGATAACGTTAATTGAAATTCATCTGACAATGAATCACAAATATCAATCATAAGGATCGCGGAGTCTATTAACATTTGTGACAGAAATAAAAACTGTTGATATCATAGCTCTAAATCCATAATCTTTGCTTTTATTTAAAAAATCTCACGACGGCCGTAGAAAGATGCACTCGCGGGCACAAACTATAGCAAAATAGCACAACTGACACGAAGTCGGCAGAATCAAGGCCGACACAACTGATACGAAGGCAAAATATCTTACATGAAGTCGGCAGAATCATATCTTACATGAAGCTGGCAGTCCATATCGCAAAACGATAAATTGCCATCTACTTTTTATATACGGAAAGAGGACTGAGATTAAGTCGTGATTCCGCGGTGCTCGACTCGCTTGAGCTAAATTCGAACAACAAGTGAATCAGGGTGTCTACATTCTTGAAAAACCTGGAAGTCCTGGAAATCTCAGGGATTTTTTTTTTTTCTCCTGGAATATCCTGGAATTCTCAGGGAATTTCAGATCCTGACTTGAGTAGACACCCTGTGAATATCTGTCATTATCGAAAATCTCTGTATCTTTGACTCACCCCAGATGGTAGCCTCGGTTGTGTTGACTCCTGAAACAAAAATCAGGATTTCATGACAATACTTGACGAATCGAGTGGAACCTGACGTGTTGAAAATGGTTTGAAAATTCCGCGTAGCATAAGATGTAGAGAATAAAATGGTTGCAAACAAAGAGCATAACTCTTAATCTTCTTTTTTTGACCTTATCCTTATATTATGTGTCCGTTTTTGGTTTCGTAGGTCATAAATAACTCCGTTGTTTGACGTTTCGGCCACCAAGAGGGCCCTCTTCAGAAATCTGAACATTGTTTTATTCAAAACATTAAACAATGAACAATACATTACAGTAATTACAAAGGTAGAAAATACTTACAAAATACCTAGACGTTATCTTAATACATTTCAAAGGAACTAGGAACTAGTTGTGTGAGACACGGCAATCTATAACAACAACAATATATTTTAAGGTTAGAAACCAAACTACTCGATCATTACGCACATTCTAAGAAGGGAAACAATTCAGCACAAACCGTTGTATATACGGTGAAAAACCATTTATCCGGTTCTTTCGGAGCCATATTTCAGGCGATAGTTGTAAGCAACCGACTTGTTTAACCGAATAATTCAAGACTTTTTGGATGTGACCTTGATACACAACAAAGACGCTATCCTTTCTGACTGGTACCATAAACCAACCTGGTCGAGGAAATACCTCAACTTTCACTCACACCACCCTACACAACAAAAGATTGGTATCATCTATGGGTTAGTTGATCGTGGAGTATTGCTTTCAGATCCTACTTTCCACCTCAAAAATCTAGAACTCGTACGGAATGTCCTTTTGGAGAATAGCTATCCTGGTGCCTTTATCGACCGTTTACGTTCTCAAACGACTGAATACATTATCACACCGCTCTGTTCAGCCATCGGGATTAAACGAGACTTGTTCAGTTGACAATCGCACAACGATTTGTTTCCCATATGTAAAGGGACTCTCCCAAGCGGTGTCGAGGGTGTTAAAACCGTTCAACGTCAGGTGCGCTTTTAGAAATGTCAACGACTTGTCACAACTCTATAGTAAACTTAAGGATAAAACACCGTTGGACCGTATATCCAATGTGGTTTACAAAATTCCCTGCGAAGGCTGCGAAGCATCGTATATCGGACAAACTGGTAGATGGCTCAAAACGAGGATGGCAGAACACGACAAGAACGTCAACCGCGTTGCCAAAGAACATACCGCCTTAACGCGACACAAAATTGACTTGGACCATCAGTTCAGTTATGATAAAGTCAAGGTGCTCGTTAAAGAAAAACATCAACATAAACGACAAATCCACGAAATGTGCCACATAGTGAAAGACCGTACTAGTATTAACTTGAGGAGTGATGTTAACAACTTGTGTGCAACGTACTTTGGCCTTTTGTAATTGTTTTTGGTAATTTTAAATTTCAGTTGTTAATTTGAAACATAGGATTGAGATTGCACCCACGTTGAATGTCCCGCCAACGAACGGACGGTTAATCAGCTCTCCTACTTCTAGCTGTCTCATAACAAGTCTTTGTCCACGTCTGGATTGTCCCGCTCTTGCTACCTTATGTAATTCAGAAAAATGTGCTGACTGGTTGTCGCCTTGAATTATTCGGTTAAATAAGTCGGTTGCTTACAACTATCGCCTGAAACATGGCTCCGAAAGAACCGGATAAATGGTTTTTCACCGTATATACAACGGTTTGTGCTGAATTGTTTCCCTTCTTAGAATGTGCGTAATGATCGAGTAGTTTGGTTTCTAACCTAAAAATATATTGTTGTTGTTATAGATTGCCGTGTCTCACACAACTAGTTCCTAGTTCCTTTAAAATGTATTAAGATAACGTCTAGGTATTTTGTAAGTATTTTCTACCTTTGTAATTACTGTAATGTATTGTTCATTGTTTAATGTTTTGAATAAAACAATGTTCAGATTTCTGAAGAGGGCCCTCTTGGTGGCCGAAACGTCAAACAACGGAGTTATTTATGACCTACGAAACCAAAAACGGACACATAAAGAGCATAACGTTCAAAAAACACATTTTATCTATATCGTGACGACGTACGGATAGTTTTTATTTTTTTCGATTCAATGAAACTTACCACCTGCACAACATACGTGCTACAAAATGTTGAGTGTGCTGTTAAATATTTCGTGACACAACACTTCAAAAGTTGATTGCTGTTGATATACATGAGTTCGATGAATGGTCGATTTTCCACTTCGGTACCACTTTACGGTTTTAAATTTTACTTTCCGTGATACGAAAATGTAGGCATAACAAAATAAGTATGCTGTTAAATATTTCGAGACACAATACTTGAAAAATTTATTGCTTTCGATATACGTCCATGAGTTCCAGCTTGGCTGTTGGAATTGAAATCAATAATTCAAATATTCTCAGATTGCATATTGTATCCTTGTTGTACCGAGAATATTTTACTCCTTGATGCAAAAATATTTCTACGCTTATCTACAGAACTGGTTTTTTTCACCTGTTGACGATGTGTGTGATTAATTGCAATGCTGACGTGGAAGCTATCGAACCACTTGACTCTCAATTATTTTTTTTTTTTACGTTATTCTCACTTATATGTATGTATTTTCTAGCGTACGCGATTGAAAGAAGTATAAGTGAGGTTTCATTGTATTGATAAATAGAACGTTCGAGCATGCGCTATTGGTCTGTAACTTACCGCTGGCCACACCCACGCACACCAATGAGGCGACGAGAAGACAGAAGATCTTGTTCATATTGAAGGTAGCCACTTACTTCGTTAGAAATAGGTTTCTAGTTAGAATTCGTCCGATCCGTCGTATTTATACAGAGCAGAGAGACCCCCTACCACGTCGATAACTTAACGTAGGCGATGAACAAAACATTGGTAACGTATGTCGCGTGTCTAATGAGATAAGGACGTAAGCGCCATTATACGACGTTTTGCTGTTTATAATGGCATAAAGTCGGATAATTTTTTTTTTTCTCGCCAATCGCTCTGAAAACGTTCGAAGCGTATAGATCAATTGAAATTACGAGATCGAAAAATGTAAGTGCAAAAGGTCGTAAGTTGGGCAGATACGACCTTCTGCTTTTAAATACCAATATTTTTTATCGCATTTTTTTAAATGGTCGTTCTTTCAATTTATCTTTTCGTTTTACGAGTTTTTACAACTATTTGGAAAAATCATTAATAATCATAAAAAAAATGGCGCTTACGACATTTTGCCTTTACGTTGATTTTATTTTTCCTTAAAAATTGTAATGAAGGAACGACTTTGCACTCAAATTTTTCGATCTCGTAATTTCAATTGATCTATCCGTTTTGGCCGTTTTCAGAGCGAATGGCGAGAAAAAAAAAATTATGCGACTTTTTGCCACCAAAATCGCGTTTTTGGCGCTACGACCTTATGCCATTAGACACGCCATGTAACAAAGTTTGCACAAGTTTTCCTAAATATCTTTCAGCACACGAGATTATAATAATATTTGCTCAGATGATGTTACGATTAATTCACACATCACGTCGTTCGAATTAAAGGTTGATAAGAATCATTTAATCGACTTGGAAAACGTTGAGACGTGGTTAGAAAAAGTGAAGTAAGTTTTCGAGCATATTTGCTACGGAGCTTTCGTTTCATTGTAGAAGTTCTGTTAGGATATCAGGCGGGAGCCCCGTGATGCCTATAAATTTCATCGAAATATATTATATGAAATTGTAAAATCGATTGCAAAGTGATCGTGACGTCAGAAGGGATCAGACTAACTTATATAGGAACTTGGAAATTACGAAGAGTGGGAAATTTGAGGATAGAGCAAATTGAACCGATAATCTTCTGAACCGAACGGTCTCTTCAAAAGATGCTCGAAAGTGCCAAAAATATCGAAACCAATACAGAAATCGAGGGAGCAAAGGACATTTTTGCTCCCGAGCGTGTAGTTTGCTGCACGAGCTGGGAGAGGAGAGGCTGCACGAGTCGCGAGCCGAAGACGAGGGTAGCAAACCACACCGAGGGAGTGAAAAGTCCTGCGACCGCGGTGCACACTGTATTTTTTTCCACCATGAACGGAAAGGTCGATTTTGCGGGCAAAACGGTGATCATTTGAGGTTATGTGGCGGAAGTGTAGCGCGGCCGGTACGGGAACTCAAAGCAGGGAGGAAAGAGTTTCAGGAAAGAAAGACCGGGGAAGAAAGACTTACCGGGAGAGAAGACTTCCCGGTCGGTGAAACCACTGTTTGCTCCCCGAAAACAGGTAGCAAAATCGGCCTTTCCGTTCATGTGCGGAAAAAAATATATTTGCACCCGACTACGATAAAATGACCGTATTTCGCCCCTGAAACGCGGGTCGAAAGTCGTCAATTTCGGACCAGAGGGAAGAAAAGTCGATTGCCGGGCAAAAAAGTAAATTGCCGGCCAAAAAGTGGACTTTTAAAAAAGTGGACTTTTTTGCTCGGCAATTTACTTTTCTGCCCGGTTAATCACTTCTCTTCCTTCTGGTCAAAAATTGACTACCTACTTTCCACTCGCGTGACAGCGACGGAATAAGGTCATTTTATCGAAGTCGGGTGAAAAATAGCATATGCCACACGGGAGGAGCGCAATGCTCACCTCGTGTTCGTGTTGCCCTCACTGCAGCACTCGCTTCGCTCGTGCCTCGGGCAGCAAACCTCGCACTCGGCGAAAATCACGCTCTTTCCTCCCTTGTAGCATAATATACTATTTTTCAGTATGAAGCGATGCTTCGGCAACAATGAAACTCACAGAACCTATGAGTCATATCATCCTACATACATATTGTGTGAAATATTTATTGGAAAAAGAAGTTTAATTTTTAAGAAAATGAGTTTTTCCGATTTTCAAGATAATGTGCGTCATTCGGTTGATTTTCTGAATTCTTGAAATCTCTCTTCGGATTTTGAGGGAATGCAAGTGAA
Source organism: Euura lappo (assembly GCA_018257835.1). Classification (NCBI taxonomy): domain Eukaryota; kingdom Metazoa; phylum Arthropoda; class Insecta; order Hymenoptera; family Tenthredinidae; genus Euura; species Euura lappo. The sequence continues at coordinate 56,926 of JAEUYN010001903.1, forward strand.
GAAAAAAAAATGCACAAAATGTGACAAAGAACGATGAACGTCGAGAAATTTTTGTTAAATTCAGATGATGTGAACGCCAATTAGGCATCCACCTCTGAGCAGAATAATATTTGAATTTAGGTATTCGTAGTCCACGATGCACAACTGCATCAATAAGGTACAGGCGATGATAAAACTTTATTGAATATTCAGAAGTGATGACGAATTAACGATTAAAGTACTTGCGTCAATACAATATGAATACAATATCAGACTCGACAATCGGGGTAAACGAATCCCGTCATTGAAATGTCCTCCATACCATATCTAGATACGAAATGACTGAAGATTATCGAAGGCCCGTGATGCCATAAGGCGACTTAATTTTGAGCGGCAAAATCACGTCATGTCTTTAATCATGGAAGGGGTGCACGGGGGAGGCACCGATTCTTCTCGTTTGGATATCATTCTGAACGTTTGTCGGTTTTTGAATCACTATTTTCGGATAATCAGTGACTAATTATCCGTATAGTAATATTCCTCACTGGCATTTTGTATTTAAACATGGTTAGCGAGCGACGTTTTAAAAACTTTATTGGCACAGCCTCGGAATAAGAACGGTATGCCTTGCAAATTTCATCCAAATCGGTTTCGCGGTCCGAACGGAATCAAACTTTCCATGCAGGTGTTGCAAATAAAAGAATCTTTTCACATGTCACGTGACTCGGAAGGAAAAAGTAATCGTCTTTATAAGGGCCTCTGAATTTTATTCTTTTGTATTCGGAATCTGTGTTGGGAAATGGAAAATTTATAAGATACAGCGAATGAATATTTTCGAAATTGATGTTTATTGCTCACAATCTTACGCAGCTTTACATTATTCTCACTGGTATACATATACATATTCAGTAATCAATTGGAAGACGTGCTGGAAGAAAGTGGTAGTCTCTCGTCCAGCAGATGATTTACGTTCTTCCACAAAAAGTTCTTTAGATTAGCACAAGCGGTTCCGAATATTCCGCTCCGCGATAGCTGCTAAGAAGTGGCCTGCGAATAGATTCACCAAAATTAGTGAATAAATATATTCAGCATCTTCGTATCAGGGGCAGATACTGTCGATGACACTCACCAATAGTCTCTTCCGCTGCTTCGGTTCAGCTGGACTGGCATGGGATTTATGATCTTCGACGTGTTCCTGAGAAAGTGACATTACGATTCAATGGCAATTACCAGAACACATTGAAAGTATAATTTAAGAAATCATCATATTTTAGTTGATGTTGGAAATAATATAAAAAGTGAAAATATTCAGGATCATAGTTTAGCAGTACTAAACTGGTGGTACAATTGAAATCAGGGATCGAATGTTGAGTATCAAATGCGTTTGCCTAACTGGAGGCTGAGGAGATAGATCAATTTATGAAAGCCTCATTGGAATTTGGTTTGTAGCAAACGATAGATCTCAGTATGACAATTATATTTCTAATGGTACGATTGTTTCCAACTTACTAGGGGCAGCCGCGATAGCAACATTCAAAACCGCATTGACTTTGGGGATGATTGAGTCGAATGCTTGATCAAATATTTTCACAGAACGTTCGATCTGATCGCGGGTACCTGGAAATTGAAAGATACCTCAATAATTTAGACAATTTTCAAGTGCTAATTTATGCGCGATATTCTAGATGGGCACAATCGTCTTCAACTCACATCCACTTCTTCGCAAATAGCCTATCATTTTGGATGTTACTGGGCTGATAATATCTGAAATTGGAATACAGAGGTTATGATCAAGTCGTCTTCGCCTCTCACACAGTTCTAACAACAGCTGGGTGAAAATCAAGCTAGGCTTGATATATTTTTCGAATGAGTGTCACTTACTCCAAAATCCGGCAGCAATTTCTGCTTTATTTCCTGAAAATAAAATAGGCGTATCATGACAGAGTGGAAATTCACCAATTGACGCATGATATAATGGCAAGAAGTGAAAAAACGAATGAAATATGAAGAATCAAAATAGAAAATCTCGGCCAATTAACAATTTCTCGACTTCACCCTGATATGTGAAGCGAACAGTAGATCACAGAAACATTTTTGTAATACGTGCATCAAATGTCCCCCATTTTGTGCCTCTGAAACGTGCTAGAAGTTGTCTTTTACAGCAGGGTTTGAGCAGCGCATGCGCAGATCTTTATTTTAAGTATTTATAACACTCTAGTTCCTCTTATACACGTATTTATAACACTCTAGTAACTTTCTGCCGCGCCTTCGACGCGCCGTCTGGCGGCAGAGAATCAGATCGAAGTCGAGCCAGCTGTCATGTTGGGATTGCGGTTAGCACGTTTCAGAGCCATAAATGGGGGACTTTGATACACTTTTTACAAAAAATAATACGTGACACACGTGCGAAGACAAGCGGAAAGCTTTGACGGAGGTTATGAAGTTGACTGCACTCGGTTTTGGCTCGTGCGCTTTCTCGCACTTGTATCACAATATACTATTTTAAAGGGTAAAAGTCGTATTCAACTCACCCCCGTGACCCGATAGGATATAAACTACAGCGTTTGCGACATAGGTTCCGGCACTCGTCAAAGTAACTGAAATAGAAATAGAGAGGTCCTGAATATAAAACGGAATGATTTTCCAGAATACGGAGACAGAGACAATTCGAGCGTTTTGGTAGACGTATAAATTGGTCAAGTAAGTGTATCCACTCATCACTTACCAGCGTCTCCGGGGTTCAGCTGGGGATGGCTGGCTGCAAAATAAAATAGGTACATCATGACACTATTGTACTTTGTCAATATTTGACGCATGTCTTAGTAGCTATGACTTGAATATCTTCATTGGGTGACATTGTTTTCGACTTACTGCGGGACCACTGTGTAACATCATCCGCAAGTAATGCCAGTTGGCCTTTGACACTTGCCACGTCATCTGAAATTTAAGTAAAAACTAGGGTAATAGCGCGCTTCGCGGGCTCTCTGGTTACTAATTATTTATGAGACACGTTGTTACCGTCTTGATCTAGATTGAAAAAAGTAACTAATTCTGGAGATCGTAGATCGAGTATTGAAATCATATCAATACTTATAGATCCTCACTATGTGCTCTCTCCAAAATCACGAAAGTAGCGAGTCCTCTCTACCTGATGATGAACTTCCTAAGGCTACAGTAATCCCCAAAAGAAGATCAATTACAAATTCTGAAGTTTTCGCGAAAGTAAAACACGAACATTTTTCTATTTCCACACATATATTTTGGCTGACACACAAATCAATCGTGGAATAATTCGTTAAATTGATGTGTCAATAGTTCGTCAATTGATAGGAAATAACTGAATTGATAAGAATTGATTTGAATAAGGAATAATAACTGAAATAATTAGAATTTTACATGAAGTAACTGGAACAAATTCTTGCTAATTGATTTATATTAACAGAAAATACAAAGAAGTGAATGGAATATTTTCACGTATCAATAATTATTGAACAGATAACGTTAATTGGAATTCATCTGACAATGAATCACAAATATCAATTCTAAACAGAAAGATGAACTTGAATTGGACGATTTGATTCGTATTATTTCCCTCTGGCATGAGTGAGTAAGTAATAACATCCGTAATCGAATGTTGTTTTCTACTTTTGCAGAAATCCAAAGACGACTAACCGATGGTTACAAATAATAATGGATACGCAATTGATTCGAACCACAATTGATTCGAACATGGCTGCGACGATGTCTTGTCATGTATAGTGTTAACAAAGTTGTATGTTGATGCAATTCCATTATTTTCGACTGATCTGTTTGATTCAGACGTAACTTTGAATATATATACACATATATATACCTATGGGGCTGTGGGTGAATTTTTTCAGATTAACAAAAATGGTCCTTTTTTCGGTCGAAAAGAAATCATAACTCGAACAGGGATTTTTTTTTTAATCTGAAAAAATTCAGAAAAATGTTTTAAAGCAAGTACAATAATAGAAAAAATTATAAAGCAAATCAAAAAGTTGCGGTCACGAGCCTAGGTGAATTGACGTGGACAGCCCCATATTCATTTTCAACTGGCATAACTCATACATCATTCTGTTGTTGTTTGACGTGCTCATTTTTGTTTCCAACATGCTAACAGAATAGTGTCGATGGCTCGTAATTCAAATCGTATAACTTTCTAGTAGCAAATGATTGAGAAGGTCAATTACTTCTGTGTACAACACAAATGATAATAAAAAGGGTAATTCATGTGCATAAGTACAGTAGGTAATTGTTTAATCATTTGACCAAAAAGTTTACCTTTTCTTATTAGCGGCCATTGTTTATTATTAATTGTCATATATTTAATTTGGTATAATTTCCGACTTCAACATTGCTCAATTATGTGATTTCCGTAATTTTGAATAAAACTTGTGACGTTGAACTTCTAAGGATATTCTAAGCATGAGGTTCATCTTAAGGTTATAGGGTAGACTGGGGACGGTTGTAACATTTTTCGGTTTTGCCCTCACTGAGCTCAAACTACAGAGAACACATCAATGTTCGAAATACCATAGCAAAGAGCATTAAATTGCTGACAAAATGGCGCTAAGTAGGACTCTTTAGCATAAATAGAAAAAAAGTATGAGCCTGTCAAAAAAAAAAATCTGAAAAGTGTTACAACTGATCCCAACTCCAGGGTTTCTTTGAATTTATGAACAAATTTTCAATATCACTACACATTCATAGGAAAAATACGAAATTGTGTACGGATTCGACAAAATTGTGTAGTAAATTCGTCGCATTTGTAAACTAATCCAATCTTATTTGACTAAAATGTGAGGTGATTTTATGACTCTGTGCATAAAACTTCCAACACATGTGTTGGAAGTTCACACAAACATTTTTTACAGTGTACATGTTCATGTATGGCGCTTCTCAGTGGCTCACTAATTTATTTTGCCTTTTCGAATCAATTTCGTGATTAGCACAGCAGGCCGTGGATGAGCCAGACAAAACTTTGAACTAACCTTAGAAATCTTAAGAATTTGGTGTTTGATTTTTCGCACACAATGCGCGACTGAAATTTTCGGCTGATGGACCAACATTTCTGTAGGTTGTGTCGAGGAAACGATGATGTGGTTAACCTATAACCTACCTCTCAATCATAAGGATCGCGGAGTCTATCAACATTTGTGACAGAAATAAAAACTGTTGATATCATAGCTCTAAATCCATAATCTTTGCTTTTATTTAAAAAATCTCACGACGGCCGTAGAAAGATGCACTCGCGGGCACAAACTATAGCAAAATAGCACAACTGACACGAAGTCGGCAGAATCAAGGCCGACACAACTGATACGAAGTCAAAATATCTTACATGAAGTCGGCAGAATCATATCTTACATGAAGCTGGCAGTCCATATCGCAAAACGATAAATTGCCATCTACTTTTTATATACGGAAAGAGGACTGAGATTAAGTCGTGATTCCGCGGTGCTCGTCTCGCTTGAGCTAAATTCGAACAACAAGTGAATATCTGTCATTATCGAAAATCTCTGTATCTTTAACTCACTCATGATCTGAGCCGCGGTTGTGTTGACTCCTGAAACAAAAATCAGGATGTCATGACAATACTTGACGAATCGAGTGGAACCTGACGTGTTGAAAATGGTTTGAACATTCCGCGTAGCATAAGATGTAGAGAATAAAATGGTTCCAAACAAAGAGCATAATGTTATAAATTCGAACAACAAGTGAATTAGGGTGTCTACATTCTTGAAAAACCTGGAAGTCCTGGAAATCTCAGGGATTTTTTTTTTCTCCTGGAATATCCTGGATTTCTCAGGGAATTTCAGATCCTGACTTCAGTAGACACCCTGTGAATATCTGTCATTATCGAAGATCTATGTATCTTTAACTCACTCGTGGAGGTAGCCTCGGTTGTGTTGACTCCTGAAACAAAAATCAGGATGTCATGACAATACTTGACGAATCGAGTGGAACCTGACATGTTGAAAATGGTTTGAACATTCCGTGTAGCATAAAATGTAGAGAATGAAATGGTTGCAAACAAAGAGCATAACGTTCAAAAAACACATTTTATCTATATCGTGACGACGTACGGATAGTTTTTATTTTTAACGATTCAATAAAACTTACCACCTGCAGAACATACATGCTACAAAATGTTGAGTGTGCTGTTAAATATTTCGTGACACAACACTTCAAAAGTTGATTGCTCTTGATATACATGAGTTCGATGAATGGTCGATTTTCCACTTCGGTACCATTTTACGGTTTTAAATTTTACTTTCCGTGATACGAAAATGTAGGCATAACAAAATAAGTATGCTGTTAAATATTTCAAGACACAATACTTGAAAAATTGATTGCTTTCGATATACGTCCATGAGTTCCAGTTTGGCTGTTGGAATTGAAATCAATAATTCAAATATTCTCAGATTGCATATTGTATCCTTGTTGTACCGAGAATATTTTACTCCTTGATGCAAAAATATTTCTACGCTTATCTACAGAACAGGTTTTTTTCACCTGTTGACGATGTGTGTGTATAATTGCAATGCTGACGTGGAAGCTATCGAACCACTTGACTCTGAATTAATTTTTTTTTTTTACGTTATTCTCACTTATATGTAGTATGTATTTTCCAGCGTACCCGATTGAAATAAGTATAAGTGAGGTTTCATTGTATTGGAAAATAGAACGTTCGAGCATGTGCTATTGGTCTGTAACTTACCGCTGCAGCTGGCAACACCCACGCACACCAATGAGGCGACGAGAAGACAGAAGATCTTGTTCATATTGAAGTTAGCCGCTTACTTCGTTAGAAATAAGTTTCTGGTTAGAATTCGTCCGATCCGTCGTATTTATACACAGAAGGAGACCCCCTACCACGTCGATAACTTAACGTAGGCGATGAACAAAACATTGGTAACGTATGTCGCGTGTCTAATGAGATAAGGACGTAATTGCCATTATACGACATTTTGCTGTTTATAATGGCATAAAGTCGGATAATTTTTTTTTATCACGCCAATCGCTCTGAAAACGTTTGAAGCGTATAGATCAATTGAAATTACGAGATCGAAAAATGTAAGTGCAAAAGGTCGTAAGTTGGGCGGATACGACCTTCTGCTTTTAACTACCAATATTTTTTATCGCATTTTTTTAAATGGTCGTTCTTTAAATTTATCTTTTCGTTTTACGAGTTTTTACAACTATTTGGAAAAATCATTAATAATCATGAAAAAAAATGGCGCTTACGACATTTTGCCTTTACGTTGTTTTTTATTTTTCCTTAAAAATTGTAATGAAGGAACGACTTTGCACTCACATTTTTCGATCTCGTAATTTCAATTGATCTATCCGTTTTGGCCGTTTTCAGAGCGAATGGCGTGAAAAAAAAAAATTATGCGACCTTATGCCACCAAAATCGCGTTTTCGGCGCTACGACCTTATGCCACGCGATGTAAAAAAGTTTGCACAAGTTTTCCTAAATATCTTTCAGCACACGAGATTATGGTAATATTTGCTCAGATGATGTTACGATTAATTCACACATCACGTCATTCGAATTAACGGTTGATACGTGATTAACGTTGAGACGTGGTTAGAAAAAGTGAAGTAAGTTTTCGACCATATTTGCTACGGAGCTGTCGTTTCATTGAAGAAGTTCTGTTAGGATATCAGGCGGGAGCCCCGTGATGCCTATAAATTTCATCGAAATGTATTATATGAAATTGTAAAATCGATTGCAAAGTGATCGTGAAGTCAGAAGGGATCAGACTAACTTATATAGAACCGAACGGTCTCTTCAAAAGATGCTCGAAAGTGCCAAAAATATCGAAACCAATACAATAATGTTGATTCATGACCAGTGGAGTAATCAAGGAGAGATTCTTCGGAGAAGGTCAATTATTGACTTTTTTAATTTTTTAAAAAGACCGACGTTTCGGCCGGGCCCGGCCGGCCATCTTCAGGCTATAATACAAAATTTATGTTTTACAGATAATGTTTAATTCCTAATATTACAAATAGTGGTTGCTATCCTAATATAATCTATCAGAATTAAGTCTGCTAATTTTTTTTTACTCATTGTTAATTAATATCTTTTGAAATGTGTGTAACTTACAGTCAATCAAATCAACGGTATTAAAATCCCTCCGGGCTATGTATTACTATCCTTAGACGTCGCTTCACTGTATACCAACATCCCTACGAATCTCGCTCTAGCGGTCATTGGTGAAAATTGGAATCGTATAAAACAACACACCACAATTGACAAGAAATGTTTCATCGAAGCAGTAAAACTTTGTCTCAACTCCACATACTTTATACACAATGACACTCACTACAAGCAAATCTTTGGTGTTGCGATGGGTTCTCCCATTAGCCCCGCAGTAGCCAACTTGGTAATGGAAAATCTTGAACATGATATCATTAAAAAACTTCCATTTTCACTGACTTTTTATAAACGATATGTGGATGACATACTTACCTGTGTACACAAGGATAATGTTAACTTACTGGTACAAAAGTTCAATAACTACCACCCAAGACTCAACTTCACCTATGAGTTACAAAACAACGGACAAATTAGTTTTTTGGACACACTGGTAATTAACAACAACAATCACGTCGTCACAAATTGGTACAGGAAGAACACTTGGTCCGGACGATATTTACATTTTACGTCTAGTCATCCACTACAGTTTGAAAAAAGTGTAGTGACAGGATTGTTTGATAGATGCATAGGATTATCACATCCGAAATTTTGGAAAAATAACATCAAATTGGTCGTAAATACCTTGCTTGAGAACGGTTACCCCTTAACGCTAATAAACAAGATCCAAAAAGAAAGAATCCACAAACATTACAACAGCATTAACTGGAACAATGAAGACACTAACAACAACAAAATTTTGTGCTCCATCCCTTTCGTAAACGATCTATCGTCTCGCATACAACATATTCTAAAAAAAGAAGGAATAACCACTACCAGCAAGGTATTTAACGATACATCGAATCTTTTCACCAATCTCAAGTCAAAGGTTCCGATTAACGACAAAATAAACACCATTTACAAAATTGATTGCAAGGAGTGTCCCAAAAGTCACATAGGTCAATCGAAACAACACCTAAAAAACCGCATTAGAGGTCATAAATACGACATTAAGTCAAGAAATCCTGAAAAATCTGCTTTGGCTCACCATTCTCTGACAAAAGGCCACTCCTTCTATTTTGACAATACAAAAGTCATCGAGTCTGAAAATAACCTACAAAAAAGATTGTTAAAAGAGATGATACACATATCGACAAACGATACCGTTAACAAACGAACTGATATACAAAATCTAAGCCATTTGTACTCGAGCCTACTTGAATTGAAATAACCGCCATACAGATCGATATGTGTATCACCTCTTCGATACCTTCGATTCATCGAACGACTTTCAATCGAACCTTCCAAAAGATATATTAATCACTTCCTCCGCAGTCGTCAAACGAGACGCACGAGCTAGGTTGTCGCTGTAAGTTACACACATTTCAAAAGATATTAATTAACAATAAGTAAAAAAAAATTAGCAGACCTAATTCTGATAGATTATATTAGGATAGCAACCACTATTTGTAATATTAGGAATTAAACATTATCTGTAAAACATAAATTTTTTATTATAGCCTGAAGATGGCCGGCCGGGCCCGGCCGAAACGTCGGTCTTTTTAATAAATTAAAAAAGTCAATAATTGACCTTCTCCGAAGAATCTCTCCTTGAAACCAATACAGAAATCGAGGGAGCAAAGGACATTTTTGCTCCCGAGCGTGTAGTTTGCTGCACGAGCTGGGAGAGGAGAGGCTGCACGAGTCGCGAGCCGAAGACGAGGGTAGCAAACTACACCGAGGGAGTGAAAAGTCCTGCGACCGCGGTGCACACTGTATTTTTTCCACCATGAACGGAAAGGTCGATTTTGCGGGCAAACCGGTGATCATTTGAGGTTATGTGGCTGAAGTGTAGCGCGGCCGGTACGGGAACTAAAAGCAGGGAAGAAAGACCGGGGAAGAAAGACTTACCGGGAGAGAAGACTTCCCGGTCGGTGAAACCACTGTTTGCTCCCCGAAAACAGGTAGCAAAATCGGCCTTTCCGTTCATGTGTGAAAAAATAGTATATTATGCTACAAGGGAGGAAAGAGCGCGATTTTCGCCGAGTGCGAGGTTTGCTGCCCGAGGCACGAGCGAAGCGAGTGCAGCGAGGGCAGCACGAACACGAGGTGAAAAATGCGCTCCTCCCGTGTGGCATATGCTATTTTTCACCCCACTTTGATAAAATGACCTTATTCCGTCGCTGTAACGCGAGTGGAAGGGGTGCACGGGGGAGGCACCGATTCTTCTCGTTTGGATATCATTCTGAACGTTTTTCGGTTTTTGAATCACTATTTTCGGATAACAGTGACTAATTATCCGTATAGTAATATTCCTCACTGGCATTTTGTATTTAAACATGGTTAGCGAGCGACGTTTTAGAAACTTTATTGGCACAGCCTCGGAATAGGAACAGAATACCTTGCAAATTTCATCCAAATCGGTTTAGCGGTCCGAACGGAATCAAACTTTTCATGCAGGTGTTGCAAATAAAAAAACCCTTTCACATATCACGTGACTCGGAAGGAAAAAGTAATCGTTTTTATGAGGGCCTCTGAATGTCTTTATTCTTTTGTATTCGGAATCTGTGTTGGGAGATGGAAAATTTATACGATACAGCGAATGAATATTTTCGAAATTGATTTTTATTGCTCACAATCTTATGCAGCTTTACATTATTCTCACTGGTATACATATACATATTCAGTAATCAATTGGAAGACGTACTGGAAGAAAGTGGTAGTCTCTCGTCCAGCAGATCATTAACGTTCTTCCGCAAAAAGTTCTTCAGATTAGCACAAGCGGTTCCGAATATTCCGCTCCGCGATAGCTGCTAAGAAGTGGCCTGCGAATAGATTCACCAAAATTAGTGAATAAATATATTCAGCATCTTCGTATCAGGTGATACTGTCGACGACACTCACCAATAGTCTCTTCCGCTGCTTCGGTTCAGCTGGACTGGGGTAGGATTTATGGTCGTCGAGGTCTACCTGAGAAAGTGAAATTTCGATTCAATGGGAATTACCAGAACGCATTGAAAGTATAATTTAAGAAATCATAATATTTTAGTTGATGTTGGAAATAATATAAAATAATAAATTCGATTAAGCCCTACGATAGACGAAATATTGATGTACGGATTCATCCGCATCGTCGCTAGTCACTGTTTGGTAGAATTTAAATATATACACGCACACGCGTAAAATTGAATCGCTTTGAGCAGCTGCCTCACCAACGTTGCTAAAAGCTGGTTTGAAAAACCTCTTTCCTAAATGGGTCAGCGTGTCGTTCGACGAAACGCGTTACGTCCCTCCGCCCATACATATAAACGATACCAATAAATTTTTTTCATTTTTACACTTTTTCGTGACGAGCCTGGCGTATATACGCCATAACGGCGCATAACCCCCCCCCAAACGTGGCGGGCCTGGCGTGTCGTTACACGTACCCCCCTCCCCCCCCTCATTACGGAAGGTTTTTCAAACCTTCAAAAAAGTCCAAATTTTCAGGATCTTAGTTCAGCAGTACTAAACTGGTGGTACTATTGAAATCAGGGATCGAATGTTGAGTATCAAATACGTTTTCGTCCTACCCTCCTTGACAACGCGTCTTTTCGTACATGCGAAGCGGGTCGAATCTGAGTTATTGTGACCGTTTGGCGAGCGGGCGCACATTTCCATTCCAGCCAGCTTCGAGCGGGCGGAAAGTATGAAAAGGCGTGGTTTCAAGGGGAGGGGACGAAAAGTATCGTGTGCACCACGGGCGGAAGGCGAGTTTCACTCCTACCTTCGCACTCGTGAAATCGCCTTCTTTCCGCCCTTTATACACAATATACTATTGCCTAACTGGAGGCTAAGGAAATAGACCAATTTACGAAAGCCTCATTGGAATTTGGTTTGTAGCAAACGATAGATCTCAGTATGACAATAATATTTCTAATGGTACGATTATTTCCAACATACTAGGGGCAGCCGCGATAGCAACCTTCAAAATCGTATTGACTTGGGGGTAGATTGAGTCAAATGCTTGATCAAATATTTTCACAGAACGTTCGATCTGATCGCGGGTACCTGGAAATTGAAAGATACCTCAATAATTTAGACAATTTTCAAGTGCTAATTGAGGCACGATATTCTAGAGGGGCGCAATCGTCTTCAACTCACGTCCGGCTGTCGCTTCACTTTTTCGCAAATCGGCTATCATTATATTTTTTACTGGGATGACAAAATCTGAAATTGGAATACAGAGGTTATGATGAAGTCGTCTTCGACTCTCACTCAGTTCTAACAGCAGCTGGATGAAAATCAAGCTAGGCTTGATGTGTTTCTCGAATGAGTGTCACTTACTCCGGAATCTGGCAAAAACTTGAAATTCGGATTCTGAAAATAAAATAGGCGTATCATGACGGAGTGGAAATTCACCAATTGACGCATGATATAATGGCAATAAGCGAAAATAATAATGAAATATGAAGAATCAAAATAGAAAATCTCGGTCCATTAAAACAATTTCTCGACTTCACCCGGATATGTGAAGCGAACAGTAGATCACAAAAACATTTCCAAAGGGTAAAAGTCGTCTTCAACTCACCCCCGTTACCGTCTAGGATGGAATCTACAGCATCTGAGAGATAGTCTCCGGCTTTCTCCAAATCAACTGAAATAGAAATAGAGAGGTCCTGAATATCAAACGGAATGATTTTCCAGAATACAGAGACAAAGATAATTCGAGCGTTCTGGTAGACGTATAAATTGGTCAAGTAAGTGTATCCACTTATCACTTACGAATGTGTGCGGTGGTTATCTCGGAACCCCTCTCTGCAGAATAAAATAGGTATATCATGACACTATTGTACTTTGTCAATATTTGACACATGCTTAGTAGCTATGACTTGAATATCTTCATTGGGTGACATTGTTTTGAACTTACTGGCGGCCAGGTGTCTAGCATCATTCGCATGTAATGCCAGTTGTTTTTTGACATCTTTCACTTGATCTGAAATTTAAGTAAAGAGGACTGTGATTTATATTCCGATTTCGTTCTCGAGATTACGTATGTAGTTCGGCTTCGCGCCGACAGATGTCACCACGTTTGATTCTAAAATTTTATGTTCCTTCCCTTCGCCACCGCGGCGTCTCTTCATTAAGTTTCGTGGTGCGACGGTTGTCACTACGTCGCGAGTTTCTTTCGTAATTTTCGAGCATAAGTAGCTCTTAGAACGGTTCTCAAGTGCCCCCTCAGGTCAAGAACGATGGGGAAACCGCACAGGGAAGGACATGGTTCCACGGAAGTGGAAGAATTGAGGAAGAGGCTCCGGAAAATAGAACGCAGAATCGCGCGATCTGCGGAGAAGGAAAATGGCGGCCATGCGTCTCGTCCACCGAGAGATGCCAGAGAGCGCTCCCGTACACCTTTAAGTCGTGTTGATGCCGAACAGGGATCCTCTAAACGAAGAGCACGTGAGCACCGCCGAAAGTCACGTGAAGGTCACCCAGAGCGCGATGACCGTTCGGGACGGCGTCGTCACCGCTCGAGATCGCCGACGCGGGTTCGTTCGAGTTCCCCAGGTACGCCGGTAGGAAGTCCAACAAGGGGAGCTGACTCAGGCGAGAATCTCGTCACTGGGATCGAGCCACCACCTCCGACGTCAGACGGAGCGCCCCGCTCTGATATGAATGAAGGTAAAACTTTTATTCGTCTGTAGAACCTGTACGAGAGACAGGGCAAAGACTATAAAAAATCTCGGCTGAGCTCACACGTGAGGTGAGACATAGTCGAAGTAAAAAGGACAGAGAGAGCTTGTACCGAGAGACAATGACAAATCTGATCCTAGCTTGTAAATATTTACAGCGGACCTCGAAGGTCTCCGGACGAGTGAGGAAACCGGTGGTGCGAGGGTGATGACTGAAGCGGAGCCGCACGTCGACGAGGAAGTGCTGAAGGCGCTGGGAGAAGACCCAGTGGAGAAACAGAAAAACGAGCTAAAGCTTCACCCCGCTCTGCTAGGTCGTTGGAAAAATTATCTGGCAAAAGGTTTGACCAAAGACGAGGTCAAATATTTACTCCAAAAGTATTCGAGGACGGGTGATTGTATGTTGGAGTCGCCTAGGCTGAACGAGGAGGTTCAGGCGGGTCTGACGGAGTCGGCTGCCAAGCGGGACACATTCTTTATGGAATCCCAGAACATGATTGAATCAGCCCTATCAGCTTTAGGCCTTGTACTCTCGGACATGCTTGCCTCTAATGACAACAGTAGGGAGAGACTCCAAGTTATAGAAAAACTGGGCGATATTGGCAAGCTGCTAACTCACCAACATCACGAAGAGTCAAAAACAAGGAAGGCCTTCATTTCGCCTGGTTTGTCTAAGGACGTAAGAGCAGTTTTGGACAAATCCAACTCAGCAGTTTTCCTGTACGGTGAGAATTTGGCTGAAAAGATCAAAGAAGCCAAACAAATTCAAAAAACGAGCCTGGACCTAAGGCCTCAGCCGATACCAAAAAAAGGTGGTTCTAAACCGGCCAGTAATTTAAACTGGAAAGGGCCGTCTACTCGACAGTCGACATCCAACCAGACGGCCTCCAAATACAAGACTGCCAAGGGGAATCATCCGCACAAATCCAAGCAACAGGGATACAACAAACAGCAACCAACCAACCAGTCCCAGGGATTTCGTCCGTGGAATCGCCAGAAATACTAGAGGTAAATCAGGTTGCGGGTCGCCTCGCTCACTTCCTCGATGAATGGCGTAGGATTACAGGAGACCAATATATCTTGGATTGCATATCTGGATACAAAATCAATTTCCAGAGCATACCGAGCGAAGTGGTTCAGTCAGCACCTCTGTTTAAGCCAGACGAAATTAAAGAATTAGAGCGTGCGATAGGGGATCTGCTGGATAAGGGGGCGATAGAAGAATGTACCTCGACGAAAGGACAATTTCTCTCAAGATACTTTCTGGTCCCGAAGCAAGACGGATCCTTTCGTTTTGTGTTGAATCTCAAGGCATTGAATGAGTTTATAAGAACAGATCATTTCAAAATGGAAGATTTGCGGACTGCAATCAGGCTGTTGACCAAGGGTTCATTCATGTCGAATATTGACTTGCAGGATGCGTATTTCGTAATACCAGTACACAAAGATTCAAGAAAATATCTTCGTTTCCAATTCAAAGAAAAAATCTTTGAATTCACCTGCTTACCTTTTGGGCTTTGTGCCAGTCCGTTTGTCTTTACAAAAGTTATGAAACCGGTTATTGGTACGCTGCGCACGAAAGGTTTTTTATCCTGTATTTACCCCGATGACATCTTATGCTTAGGAGATTCAAGCAGGAGATGTTCAAGTAATACACAGGCCACTGTCGAGTTGCTAGAGAAATTAGGCTTCTTGATCAACAAGCAGAAGAGTTGCCTGAACCCAGATACTCGTCGAAAGTTCTTGGGTTTTGTTATTGACTCCAAAAAGATGTGTGTCGAGCCTACTACGGACAAAAAACAGAGGCTATTGTCGATGATACAGGAGTTCTCTGTAAAAAGAACTTGTTCCATTCGAGAATTTGCGAGGCTCATTGGAGTCCTTATAGCATGTTGCCCAGGATTAGAGTACGCACAAGCGCACATAAAATTGTTCGAGATAGCGAAAAATCAGGCTTTAGTCGTCAGACAGGGTAATTTCGACAAGAAACTGACCCTTCCAAAAGAGCTTATTAGCGATTTTAATTGGTGGAGATCAAACCTTCCTAATGCAGCGAGAAAAATTAGGGATCTAGTTTTTGATTTAGAAATATATTCAGATGCATCTACATCTGGTTGGGGAGCTGCTTGCAACGGAAAGTTAACACACGGTTTTTGGAGCAACTCGGAGAAGTTATTCCATATTAACCACTTGGAGCTTCTAGCTGTGCTGTATGCGCTAAAGTGTTTTGCGTCAACCTTGAATAGTAAGCAAATCCTTCTAAGAGTTGATAATACCACAGCCTTGACGTATATTAACAAGATGGGAGGAACACGCGTGCCAACGCTGAACCAGATTGCAAGGGATATCTGGTCATGGTGCGAAGAGAAAGGATTATGGGTCTTTGCTTCATATATTCCTTCGAAAGAGAATGTTGAGGCGGATAAAGAATCTCGTGTTATTAAAGAAAATACTGAGTGGCAGCTCTCAGATTACGCATTCACAGAAATTGTACAAAGGTTCGGAGAACCCCAGATAGACTTGTTTGCCTCAAGAATCAACAAGAAATGCACAGTTTTCTGTTCCTGGCATCGAGACCCAGAGGCAAAATATGTCGATGCGTTCACGATATCTTGGTCGTCCTGTTTTTTCTACGCCTTTCCACCCTTTTCGCTCATTTTAAAAATGTTGAGAAAAATAATGCTGGATAATGCTACAGGAGTAGTGGTTGTACCAAGGTGGACAGCTCAACCGTGGTACCCACTATTCAATAGCCTTTTAGTGGAAGAACCGATAGTTCTTGATCCTACTCCATATCTGTTATCTTCTCCGTTTAGGTCAGAAGCTCACCCGCTGGCAGATACCCTTACCCTGGTTGCCGGCAAGCTATCGGGCAGGCTTTCGAAAGAAGAGGAGCCCCTTCAACGGCAATCCAAATATTAACTGCTTCATTAGCAGATGCTACAATCAAGCAGTACGACTGTGCTATCAGAGGATGGTGGAACTACTGCCTGGAACATGATAAAAACCCATTTGAGGCCGGCCCAAACGTGGTAGTGGAGTTCCTGGTGGAAAAGTATGACGCAGGAGCGGCCTATGGTACGCTGAACTCAGCAAGGTCCGCAATTGCGCTTTTGTTGGGTGACAACATCTCTAAGGACGTCACTCTCACCAGGTTCTTCAAGGGTATATTTAAATTGCGCCCCTCAAAGCCAAAATATAATAAAGTGTGGGATGTTCAAGTGGTATTGGACGAGATGTCTAAGTTGTACCCATTAGATGGCTTAAATCTAGTCGATCTCACTGAGAAAACAGTGATCATCCTAGCACTAGCTACAGCTCATCGCGTCCAGACCCTTGCCTCAGTTAAGTTGGATAATATAAAAGAAACCAATGAGGGATTCGAGATAGAGATTCCAGATCTTATCAAAACATCGAGACCAGGAGCTCCACAACCATTATTGTGTGTACCATTTTTTGAAGATGATAGATGTTGCGTTGCGCGTACTCTACCGAGTTACATATCGGCTACCAGCGATGTAAGGGGACCTGTTCGAGAACTCTTTATATCTACAAGAAAGCCATTTAAACCTGTGTCGTCACAGACTATTGCTCGCTGGATAAAAAATACATTACATAAATGCGGGTTAGACGCTTCGTTTTCCGCTCACAGCACAAGGCACGCAGCCACGTCCGCTGCATCGAAGAAAGGAATTAGCGTTAATCTAATAAAGAACATTGCGGGATGGTCTGAGACATCTAGCATGTTTACTAAGGTTTATAATCTACCTATTAAGGAAAGAAGGAGTGATTTTGCAACGCGAGTATTTGCAAAAGACTAACCTGGGTGAATAAGGATATGATTATTCATTTTAGAATAAAAACATGGACCCTAAAATATGAAAAATTTGTGTGTACTTCAAACATCTACATACGTAATCTCGAGAACGAAATCGGAATATAATTACAAGATCAAACGAACTTACCTTAAGTGAAGTTCGATCGTAATTATATGAAGATTTCGTTTGAGAGATTACGCTCCCACCCTATGAATAGTACCCATGGCCCCGAAATAAGAATTTTTCATTCGGAATCTTTAAACGTAATGAAGAGACGCCGCGGTGGCGAAGGGAAGGAACATAAAATTTTAGAATCAAACGTGGTGACATCTGTCGGCGCGAAGCCGAACTACATACGTAATCTCTCAAACGAAATCTTCATATAATTACGATCGAACTTCACTTAAGGTAAGTTCGTTTGATCTTGAAATAAGTCGTCATTCCGCGGTGCGCGACTCGCTTGAGCTAAATTCGAACAACAAGTGAATATCTGTCATTATCGAAAATCTCTGTATTTTTAACTCACCTTCCAGTCGTGTAGCCACGGCTGGGTCGACTCCTGAAACAAAAATCAGGATATCATGACAATACTTGACGAATCGAGTGGAACCTGACGTGTTGAAAATGGTTTGAACATTCCGTGTAGCATAAAATGTAGAGAATAAAATGGTTCCAAACAAAGAGCATAACGTTCAAAAAACACATTTTATCTATATCGTGATGACGTACGCATAGTTTTTATTTTCAACGATTCAATGAATCTTAATACCACCTGCAGAACATACGTGCGACAAAATTTTAAGTGTGCTGTTAAATATTTCGCGTGTCTAATGGCATAAGGTCGTAAGCGCCAAAAACGCGATTTTGGTGGCAAAACGTCGTATTATTTTTTTTTCACGCCATTCGCTCTGAAAACGGCCAAAACGTATAGATCAATTGAAATTACGAGATCGAAAAATGTAAGTGCAAAAGGTCGTAAGTTGGGCGGATACGTCGTTCTTTCATTACAATTTTTAAGGAAAAATAAAAAACAACGTAAAGGCAAACGTCGTGAGCGCCATTTTTTTAATGATTTTTAATGATTTTTCCAAATAGTTGTAAAAACGCGTAAAACGCAAAGATAAATTGAAAGAACGACCATTTAAGAAAATTCGATAAAAAATATTGGTAGTTAAAAGCAGAAGGTCGTATCCGCCCAACTTACGACCTTTTGCACTTACATTTTTCGATCTCGTAATTTCAATTGATACGTTTCGAACATTTTCAGAGCGATTGGGGTGAAAAAAAAATTATTTTACTTTATGCCATTACGATTGTTCCCAACTTACTACGGACAAGCCTGAAAGCAGCATCCAAAATCGCATCGACTTGTTTCTTCATTGCGTCGCATTTATTAGTAATTGTGATCACACCAAGACCGATACGCGTCCTGGTATCTGGAAATTAAAAGATATCTCAATAATTTAGACAATTTTCAAGTGCTAATTGAGGCGCGATATTCTAGATGGGCACAATCGTCTTCAACTCACATCCACTTCTTCGCAAATAGTCTATCATTCTGAATGTTACTGGGATGACAGATTCTGAAATTGGAATATAGAGGTTGTGATCAAGTCGTCTTCGACTCTCACTTAGTTCTAATAACAGCTGGATGAAATTAATCAAGCTAGGCTTCATGTATTTTTCGAATGAGTGTCACTTACTCCAGAATTTTTCAGCAATTTCCGTCTTGTTTGCTGAAAATAAGATAGGCGTATCACGACAGAGTGGAAATTCACCAATTGACGCATGATATAATGGCAAGAAGTGAAAAAACGAATGAAATATGAAGAATAAAAATAGAAAATCTCGGCCAATTAAAACAATTTCTTGACTTCACCCTGATATGTGAAGTGAACAGTAGATCACAAAAACATTTTTAAAGGGTAAAAGTCGTCTTCAACTCACCCCGCTTACCCGCTAGGATAGAAGTTACAGCTCTTGTGAAATTGGTTCCGGCATTCGTCAAAGTAACTGAAATAGAAATAGAGAGGTCCTGAATATCAAACGGAATGATTTTCCAGAATACGGAGACAAAGATAATTCGAGCGTTTTGGTAGACGTATAAATTGGTCAAGTAAGTGTATCCACTCATCACTTACAAGCGTCTGCGGGGGTCGAGTAACCGCTACCTGAAAATAAAATAGGTACATCATAGGCACTATTGTACTTTGTCAATATTTGACGCATGTCTTAGTAGCTATGACTTGAATATCTTCATCGGGTGACATTGTTTTCGACTTACTGCGGGACCACTGTGTAACATCAGCCGCAAGTAATGCCAGTAGGTCTTTGACACTTGCCACGTCATCTGAAATTTAAGTAAAAACTAGGGTAATAGCGCGCTTCGCGCGCTCTCTGATTACTAATTATTTATGAGACACGTTGTTACCGTCTTGATCTAGATTGAAAAAAGTAACTAATTCTGGAGATCGTAGATCGAGTATTGAAATCATATCAATACTTATAGATCCTCACTATGTGCTCTCTCCAAAATCACGAAAGTAGCGAGTCCTCTCTACCTGATGATGAACTTCCTAAGGCTACAGTAATCCCCAAAAGAAGATCAATTACAAATTCTGAAGTTTTCGCGAAAGTAAAACACGAACATTTTTCTATTTTCACACATATATTTTGGCTGACACACAAATCAATCGTGGAATAATTCGTTAAATTGATGTGTCAATAGTTCGTCAATTGATAGGAAATAACTGAATTGATAAGAAGTGATTTGAATAAGGAATAATACACTGAAATAATTAGAATTTTACATGAAATAACTGGAACAAATTCTTGCTAATTGATTTATATTAACAGAAAATACAAAGAAGTGAATGGAATATTTTCACGTATCAATAATTATTGAACAGATAACGTTAATTGAAATTCATCTGACAATGAATCACAAATATCAAATCTAAATAGAAAGATGAACTTGAATTGGACGATTTGATTCGTATTATTTCCCTCTGGCATGAGTGAGTAAGTAATAACATCTGCAATCGAATGTTGTTTTCTACTTTTGCAGAAATCCAAAGACGACTAACCGATGGTTACAAATAATAAGGGATACGCAATTGATTCGAACCACAATTGATTCGAACATGGCTGCGACGATGTCTTGTCATGTATAGTGTTAACAAAGTTGTATGTTGATGCAATTTCATTATTTTCGACTGATCTGTTTGATTTAGACGTGACTTTGAATATATATACACATATATATACCTATGGGGCTGTGGGTGAATTTTTTCAGATTAACAAAAATGGTCCTTTTTTCGGTCGAAAAGAAATCATAACTCGAACAGGGATTTTTTTTTTAATCTGAAAAAATTCAGAAAAATGTTTTAAAGCAAGTACAATAATAGAAAAAATTATAAAGCAAATCAAAAAGTTGCGGTCACGAGCCTAGGTGAATTGACGTGGACAGCCCCATATTCATTTTCAACTGGCATAACTCATACATCATTCTGCTGTTGTTTGACGTGCTCATTTTTGTTTTCAACATGCTAACAGAATAGTGTCGATGGCTCGTAATTCAAATCGTATAACTTTCTAGTAGCAAATGATTGAGAAGGTCAATTACTTCTGTGTACAACACAAATGATAATAAAAAGGGTAATTCATGTGCATAAGTACAGTAGGTAATTGTTTAACCATTTGACCAAAAAGTTTACCTTTTCTTAGTAGCGGCCATTGTTTATTATTAATTGTCATATATTTAATTTGGTATAATTTCCGACTTCAACATTGCTCAATTATGTGATTTCCGTAATTTTGAATAAAACTCGTGACGTTGAACTTCTAATGATATTCTAAGCATGAGGTTCATCTTAAGGATGTATAGGCTATACAATCTCAACCAAAAGTGAGTCTCGTCGTCAATATTGAGTACTTCGAGATGAGATAAAAATCGGAAAAAAATCAACCACAATCAAGATGATAAGAGTATTCATTTTCAACAATAATAATGCCCAAAAGTTATCAACAAATTGTTTAAACAAATCATTGTTTAACAAATTTCCTGGTGACGTTATTTTTTTTTCATGTCAAATGAATTCGTTAATTTTTCTGAATACATATGAATTTTTTCAGAATTTTGTCACTTTTTTGAAATTTCCGTTTTTGATTTTGAAAAATGGAGAAAAAAATTTGAATTTTGGATATGTTATTTTGGAAACAATGTAGATTACAATTCCGAAGTTTCCGGAGAGTGGAACTAATAGTTTTGTAAATACAGCCATTAGAAATTTCCGAAAACGGAAATTTCAAAAAAGTGACAAAATTCTGAAAAAATTCATGTGTATTCAGAATGATTAACGAATTCATTTGACATGAAAAAAAAATAACGTCACCAGGAAATTTGTTGAACAATGATTTGTTTAAACAATTTGTTGATAACTTTTGGGCATTATTATTGTTGAAAATGAATACTCTTATCATCTTGATTGTGGTTGATTTTTTTCCGATTTTTATCTCATCTCGAAGTACTCAATATTGACGACGAGACTCACTTTTGGTTGAGATTGTATAGCCTATACATCCTTAAGGTTATAGGGTAGACTGGGGACGGTTGTAACATTTTTCGGTTTTGCCCTCACTGAGCTCAAACTACAGAGAACACATCAATGTTCCAAATACCATAGCAAAGAGCATTAAATTGCTGACAAAATGGCGCTAAGTAGGACTCTTTAGCATAAATAGAAAAAAAGTATGAGCCTGTCAAAAAAAAAATCGGAAAAGTGTTACAACTGATCCCAACTCCAGGGTTTCTTTGAATTTATGAACAAAATTTTAATATCACTACACATTCATAGCAAAAATACGAAATTGTGTACGGATTCGACAAAATTGTGTAGTAAATTCGTCGTATTTGTAAACTAATCCAATCTTATTTTACTAAAATGTGAGGTGATTTTATGACTCTGTGCATAAAACTTCCAACACATGTGTTGGAAGTTCACACAAACATTTTTTACAGTGTACATGTTCATGTATGGCGCTTCTCAGTGGCTCACTAATTTATTTTGCCTTTTCGAATCAATTTCGTCATTAGCACAGCAGGCCGTGGATGAGCCAGACAAAACTTTGAACTAATTTAACCTTAGAAATCTTAAGAATTTGGTGTTTGATTTTTCGCACACAATGCGCGACTGAAATTTTCGGCTGATGGACCAACATTTCTGTAGGTTGTGTCGAGGAAACGATGATGTGGTTAACCTATAACCTACCTCTCAATCATAAGGATCGCGGAGTCTATCAACATTTGTGACAGAAATAACTAGCCCGTTTTAGCCAAAAAGCTCATCGCTTTTTTGCGTAAGGCACGATCGTACAGTGCTAGTTTGTTTTGTAATAGTGTTCAAAATCCCCCAAGAATTTCAAAATTTTGATATGAAGCCAATAGAAAGTATTCCAAGGACCGCTCTCGTAACTTCAAAATTGACGAAGCTGGCGACCGCGGTTTTTAAACCGCAAGTCGGATCGAGTCTACAATGAAATTTGCATATCTTCGGAGTAAAAAAAGTATCCTCTGCCAATTTCATCAAAATCGGTTCAGCGGTCTGGCTGATAGCGTGTTTACAAGCAACTTCAACGATTTGACATCGAGACGCAGGTGCCGGAAAAATTATCTAAAATTCTTAAAATTTTGATTCGTGATCACGAGGCTGTATTCCAAAGCTCGCTGTCGTATCTTCAAAATTGACAAAGTTAGCGAACGCCATTTCTGGACCGGAAGTCGGATCTGGTACACAATGAAATTCTGACATCTTCAGGGCGAAAGGAGTATCCTCTGCAAATTTCATCAGAATCGGTTCAGGGGTGTGGATGATAGCAGGTTTACAAGACATGGGGGGGTCACATACACCACTCTTGAAAATGCTCGAAAACGACTACCCGGGTGCCAAAACGTGCTCCCTACATGATTTCAGATTTTTTACTCGATCCGACGTTTTTAGCGATGGCGAATGTATAAGGCACTCCGTTTTCTACGATCGTGCCTAAAAACTGTTGATATCATAGCTCGAAATCCATAATCTTTGCTTTTATTTAAAAAATCTCACGACGGCCGTAGAAAAATGCACTCGCGGGCACAAACTATAGCAAAATAGCACAACTGACACGCAGTCGGCAGAATCAAGGCCGAAACAACTGATACGAAGTCAAAATATCTTACATGAAGTCGGCAGAATCATATCTTACATGAAGCTGGCAGTCCATATCGCAAAACGATAAATTGCCATCTACTTTTTATATACGGAAAGAGGACTGAGATTAAGTCGTGATTCCGCGGTGCTCGTCTCGCTTGAGCTAAATTCGAACAACAAGTGAATATCTGTCATTATCGAAAATCTCTGTATCTTCAACTCACTCATGATCTGAGCCGCGGTTGTGTTGACTCCTGAAACAAAAATCAGGATGTCATGACAATACTTGACGAATCGAGTGGAACCTGACGTGTTGAAAATGGTTTGAACATTCCGCGTAGCATAAGATGTAGAGAATAAAATGGTTCCAAACAAAGAGCATAACGTTCAAAAAACACATTTTATCTATATTGTGACGACGTACGGATAGTTTTTATTTTTAACGATTCAATAAAACTTACCACCTGCAGAACATGCGTGCTACAAAATGTTGAGTGTGCTGTTAAATATTTCGTGACACAACACTTCAAAAGTTGATTGCTCTTGATATACATGAGTTCGATGAATGGTCGATTTTCCACTTCGGTACCATTTTACGGTTTTAAATTTTACTTTCCGTGATACGAAAATGTAGGCATAACAAAATAAGTATGCTGATAAATATATCGAGACACAATACTTAAAAAATTGATTGCTTTCGATATACGTCCATGAGTTCCAGTTTGGCTGTTGGAATTGAAATCAATAATTCAAATATTCTCAGATTGCATATTGTATCCTTGTTGTACCGAGAATATTTTACTCCTTGATGCAAAAATATTTCTACGCTTATCTACAGAACTGGTTTTTTTCACCTGTTGACGATGTGTGTGATTAATTGCAATGCTGACGTGGAAGCTATCGAACCACTTGACTCTCAATTATTTTTTTTTTTTACGTTATTCTCACTTATATGTATGTATTTTCTAGCGTACGCGATTGAAAGAAGTATAAGTGAGGTTTCATTGTATTGATAAATAGAACGTTCGAGCATGCGCTATTGGTCTGTAACTTACCGCTGGCCACACCCACGCACACCAATGAGGCGACGAGAAGACAGAAGATCTTGTTCATATTGAAGGTAGCCACTTACTTCGTTAGAAATAGGTTTCTGGTTAGAATTCGTCCGATCCGTCGTATTTATACAGAGCAGAGAGACCCCCTACCACGTCGATAACTTAACGTAGGCGATGAACAAAACATTGGTAACGTATGTCGCGTGTCTAATGAGATAAGGACGTAAGCGCCATTATACGACGTTTTGCTGTTTATAATGGCATAAAGTCGGATAATTTTTTTTTTCTCGCCAATCGCTCTGAAAACGTTCGAAGCGTATAGATCAATTGAAATTACGAGATCGAAAAATGTGAGTGCAGAAGGTCGTAAGTTGGGCAGATACGACCTTCTGCTTTTAAATACCAATATTTTTTATCGCATTTTTTTAAATGGTCGTTCTTTCAATTTATCTTTTCGTTTTACGAGTTTTTACAACTATTTGGAAAAATCATTAATAATCATAAAAAAATGGCGCTTACGACATTTTGCCTTTACGTTGATTTTATTTTTCCTTAAAAATTGTAATGAAGGAACGACTTTGCACTCAAATTTTTCGATCTCGTAATTTCAATTGATCTATCCGTTTTGGCCGTTTTCAGAGCGAATGGCGAGGAAAAAAAAAATTATGCGACTTTTTGCCACCAAAATCGTGTTTTTGGCGCTACGACCTTATGCCATTAGACACGCGATGTAACAAAGTTTGCACAAGTTTTCCTAAATATCTTTCAGCACACGAGATTATAATAATATTTGCTCAGATGATGTTACGATTAATTCACACATCACGTCGTTCGAATTAAAGGTTGATAAGAATCATTTAATCGACTTGGAAAACGTTGAGACGTGGTTAGAAAAAGTGAAGTAAGTTTTCGAGCATATTTGCTACGGAGCTTTCGTTTCATTGTAGAAGTTCTGTTAGGATATCAGGCGGGAGCCCCGTGATGCCTATAAATTTCATCGAAATATATTATATGAAATTGTAAAATCGATTGCAAAGTGATCGTGACGTCAGAAGGGATCAGACTAACTTATATAGGAACTTGGAAATTACGAAGAGTGGGAAATTTGAGGATAGAGCAAATTGAACCGATAATCTTCTGAACCGAACGGTCTCTTCAAAAGATGCTCGAAAGTGCCAAAAATATCGAAACCAATACAGAAATCGAGGGAGCAAAGGACATTTTTGCTCCCGAGCGTGTAGTTTGCTGCACGAGCTGGGAGAGGAGAGGCTGCACGAGTCGCGAGCCGAAGACGAGGGTAGCAAACCACACCGAGGGAGTGAAAAGTCCTGCGACCGCGGTGCACACTGTATTTTTTTCCACCATGAACGGAAAGGTCGATTTTGCGGGCAAAACGGTGATCATTTGAGGTTATGTGGCGGAAGTGTAGCGCGGCCGGTACGGGAACTCAAAGCAGGGAGGAAAGAGTTTCAGGAAAGAAAGACCGGGGAAGAAAGACTTACCGGGAGAGAAGACTTCCCGGTCGGTGAAACCACTGTTTGCTCCCCGAAAACAGGTAGCAAAATCGGCCTTTCCGTTCATGTGCGGAAAAAAATATATTTGCACCCGACTACGATAAAATGACCGTATTTCGCCCCTGAAACGCGGGTCGAAAGTCGTCAATTTCGGACCAGAGGGAAGAAAAGTCGATTGCCGGGCAAAAAAGTAAATTGCCGGCCAAAAAGTGGACTTTTAAAAAAGTGGACTTTTTTGCTCGGCAATTTACTTTTCTGCCCGGTTAATCACTTCTCTTCCTTCTGGTCAAAAATTGACTACCTACTTTCCACTCGCGTGACAGCGACGGAATAAGGTCATTTTATCGAAGTCGGGTGAAAAATAGCATATGCCACACGGGAGGAGCGCAATGCTCACCTCGTGTTCGTGTTGCCCTCACTGCAGCACTCGCTTCGCTCGTGCCTCGGGCAGCAAACCTCGCACTCGGCGAAAATCACGCTCTTTCCTCCCTTGTAGCATAATGTACTATTTTTCAGTATGAAGCGATGCTTCGGCAACAATGAAACTCACAGAACCTATGAGTCATATCATCCTACATACATATTGTGTGAAATATTTATTGGAAAAAGAAGTTTAATTTTTAAGAAAATGAGTTTTTCCGATTTTCAAGATAATGTGCGTCATTCGGTTGATTTTCTGAATTCTTGAAATCTCTCTTCGGATTTTGAGGGAATTCAAGTGAAAAAAAAAATGCACAAAATGTGACAAAGAACGATGAACGTCAAGAAATTTTTGTTAAATTCAGATGATGTGAACGCCAATTAGGCATCCACCTCTGAACAAAATAATATTTGAATTTAGGTATTCGTAGTCCACGATGCACAACTGTATCAATAAGGTACAGGCGATGATAAAACTTTATTGAATATTCAGAAGTGATGACGAATTAACGATTCAAGTACTTGCGTCAATACAATATGAATACAATATCAGCCTCGACAATCGGGGTAAACGAATCCCGTCATTGAAATGTCCTCCATACCATATCTAGATACGAAATGACTGAAGATTATCGAAGGCCCGTGATGCCATAAGGCGACTTAATTTTGAGCGGCAAAATCACGTCATGTCTTTAATCATGGAAGGGGTGCACGGGGGAGGCACCGATTCTTCTCGTTTGGATATCATTCTGAACGTTTGTCGGTTTTTGAATCACTATTTTCGGATAATCAGTGACTAATTATCCGTATAGTAATATTCCTCACTGGCATTTTGTATTTAAACATGGTTAGCGAGCGACGTTTTAGAAACTTTATTGGCACAGCCTCGGAATAGGAACAGAATGCCTTGCAAATTTCATCCAAATCGGTTTAGCGGTCCGAACGGAATCAAACTTTTCATGCAGGTGTTGCAAATAAAAAAACCCTTTCACATATCACGTGACTCGGAAGGAAAAAGTAATCGTTTTTATGAGGGCCTCTGAATGTCTTTATTCTTTTGTATTCGGAATCTGTGTTGGGAGATGGAAAATTTATACGATACAGCGAATGAATATTTTCGAAATTGATTTTTATTGCTCACAATCTTATGCAGCTTTACATTATTGTCACTGGTATATTAGCACAAGCGGTTCCGAATATTCCGCTCCGCGATAGCTGCTGAGAAGTGGCCTGCGAATAGATTCACCAAATTAGTGAATAAATATATTCAGCATCTTCGTATCAGGGGCAGATACTGTCGACGACACTCACCAATAGTCTCTTCCGCTGCTTCGGTTCAGCTGGACTGGGGTAGGATTTATGGTCGTAGAGGTCTACCTGAGAAAGTGAAATTTCGATTCAATGGCAATTACCAGAACGCATTGAAAGTATAATTTAAGAAATCATAATATTTTAGTTGATGTTGGAAATAATATAAAATAATAAATTCGATTAAGCCCTACGATAGACGAAATATTGATGTACGGATTCATCCGCATCGTCGATAGTCACTGTTTGGTAGAATTTAAATATATACACGCACACGCGTAAAATTGAATCGCTTTGAGCAGCTGCCTCACCAACGTTGCTAAAAGCTGGTTTGAAAAACCTCTTTCCTAAATGGGTCAGCGTGTCGTTCGACGAAACGCGTTACGTCCCTCCGCCCATACATATAAACGATACCAATAAATTTTTTTCATTTTTACACTTTTTCGTGACGAGCCTGGCGTATATACGCCATAACGGCGCATAACCCCCCAAACGTGGCGGGCCTGGCGTGTCGTTACACGTACCCCCCTCCCCCCCCTCATTACGGAAGGTTTTTCAAACCTTCAAAAAAAGTCCAAATTTTCAGGATCTTAGTTCAGCAGTACTAAACTGGTGGTACTATTGAAATCAGGGATCGAATGTTGAGTATCAAATATGTTTTCGTCCTACCCCCCTTGAAAACGCGTCTTTTCGTACATGCATAGCGGGTCGAATCTGAGTTATTGTGACCGTTTGGCGAGCGGGCGCACATTTCCATTCCAGCCAGCTTCGAGCGGGCGGAAAGTATGAAAAGGCGTGGTTTCAAGGGGAGGGGACGAAAAGTATCGTGTGCACCACGGGCGGAAGGCGAGTTTCACTCCTACCTTCGCACTCGTGAAATCGCCTTCTTTCCGCCCTTGATACACAATATACTATTGCCTAACTGGAGGCTAAGGAAATAGACCAATTTACGAAAGCCTCATTGGAATTTGGTTTGTAGCAAACGATAGATCTCAGTATGACAATTATATTTCTAATGGTACGATTGTTTCCAACTTACTAGGGGCAGCCGCGATAGCAACCTTCAAAATCGCATTGACTTGGGGGTAGATTGAGTCGAATGCTTGATCAAATATTTTCACAGAACGTTCGATCTGATCGCGGGTACCTGGAAATTGAAAGATACCTCAATAATTTAGACAATTTTCAAGTGCTAATTGAGGCACGATATTCTAGAGGGGCGCGTCGTCTTCAACTCACGTCTGGCTGTCGCTTCACTTTTTCGCAAATCGGCTATCATTATATTTTTTACTGGGATGACAAAATCTGAAATTGGAATACAGAGGTTATGATGAAGTCGTCTTCGACTCTCACTCAGTTCTAACAGCAGCTGGATGAAAATCAAGCTAGGCTTGATGTGTTTCTCGAATGAGTGTCACTTACTCCGGAATCTGGCAAAAACTTGAAATTTGGATTCTGAAAATAAAATAGGCGTATCATGACGGCGTGGAAATTCACCAATTGACGCATGATATAATGGCAATAAGCGAAAATAATAATGAAATATGAAGAATCAAAATAGAAATTCTCGGTCCATTAAAACAATTTCTCGACTTCACCCGGATATGTGAAGCGAACAGTAGATCACAAAAACATTTCCAAAGGGTAAAAGTCGTCTTCAACTCACCCCCGTTACCGTCTAGGATGGAATCTACAGCGTCTGAGAGATAGTCTCCGGCTTTCTCCAAATCAACTGAAATAGAAATAGAGAGGTCCTGAATATCAAACGGAATGATTTTCCAGAATACGGAGACAAAGATAATTCGAGCGTTTTGGTAGACGTAGAAATTGGTCAAGTAAGTGTATCCACTTATCACTTACGAATGTGTGCGGTGGTTATCTCGGAACCCCTCTCTGCAGAATAAAATAGGTATATCATGACACTATTGTACTTTGTCAATATTTGACACATGCTTAGTAGCTATGACTTGAATATCTTCATTGGGTGACATTGTTTTGAACTTACTGGCGGCCAGGTGTCTAGCATCATTCGCATGTAATGCCAGTTGTTTTTTGACATCTTTCACTTGATCTGAAATTTAAGTAAAGAGGACTGTGATTAAGTCGTCATTCCGCGGTGCGCGACTCGCTTGAGCTAAATTCGAACAACAAGTGAATATCTGTCATTATCGAAAATCTCTGTATTTTTAACTCACCTTCCAGTCGTGTAGCCACGGCTGGGTCGACTCCTGAAACAAAAATCAGGATATCATGACAATACTTGACGAATCGAGTGGAACCTGACGTGTTGAAAATGGTTTGAACATTCCGTGTAGCATAAAATGTAGAGAATAAAATGGTTCCAAACAAAGAGCATATATATAAGAGTATATGATGAGAAGAATTGACGTGATCTGTGGGCGAAGAAGGTGGTCTAGTGGAGTAAGTCTCCGGCTAAGCATCCGTGGATCCCGGGTTCGATTCCCGGATCGTCCGTTAATTTTTCTCATCAGTTTTTTCAATAATTGGTATACACTTTCAAAGAGCATAACGTTCAAAAAACACATTTTATCTAGATCGTGACGACGTACGCATAGTTTTTATTTTCAACGATTCAATGAATCTTAATACCACCTGCAGAACATACGTGCGACAAAATGTTAAGTGTGCTGTTAAATATTTCGCGTTTCTAATGGCATAAGGTCGTAAGCGCCAAAAACGCGATTTTTGTGGCAAAAGGTCGTATAATTTTTTTTTTTTCACGCCATTCGCTCTGAAAACAACCAAAACGTATAGATCAATTGATATTACGAAATCGAAAAATGTAAGTGCAAAGGGTCGTAAGTTGGGCTGATACGTCGTTCTTTCATTACAATTTTTAAGGAAAAATAAAAAACAACGTAAAGGCAAAACGTCGTAAGCGCCATTTTTTTTCATTATTTTTAATGCTTTTTCCAAATAGTTACCTACTGCTTTTAACTACCAATAAAAATTATTGGTAGTTAAAAGCAGAAGGTCGTGAGCGCCATGATTTTTTTATTTTTCACGATTTTTCCAAATAGCTGTAAAAACTCGTAAAACGCAAAGAAAAATCTAGATCGACGTCGTTTCGAAAAATTCGATAATAGAAATCGCAGTTAAAAGCAGAAGGTCGTATCCGCCCAACTTACGACCTTTCGCACTTACATTTTTGGATCTCGTAATTTCAATTGATACGTTTCGAACATTTTCAGAGCGATTGGGGTCAAAAAAAAAATTATACGACTTTATGCCATTACGATTGTTTCCAACTTACTATGAACAAGCCTGAAAGCAGCATCCAAAATCGCATTGACTTGGTGCTTCATTGCGTTGCATTTATCAGAAATTGCGTACACACCACTACTGATACGCCTGTAATTATCTGGAAATTGAAAGATACCTCAATAATTCAGACAATTTTCAAGTGCTAATTGAGGCGCGATATTCTAGATGGGCACAATCGTCTTCAACTCACATCCACTTCTTCGCAAATCGCCTATCATTCTGGATGTTACTGGGGTGACAGATTCTGAAATTGGAATACATAGGTTATGATCAAGTCGTCTTCGACTCTCATTCAGTTCTAACAACAGCTGGATGAAAATCAAGCTAGGCTTGATGTATTTTTCGAATGAGTGTCACTTACTCCAGAATTTGGCAGCAATTTCTGCTTTATTTCCTGAAAATAAAATAGGCGTATCATGACAGAGTGGAAATTCACCAATTGACGCATGATATAATGGCAATAAGTGAAGAAAATAATGAAATATGAAGAATCAAAATAGAAAATCTCGGCCAATTAACAATTTCTCGACTTCACCCTGATATGTGAAGCGAACAGTAGATCACAAAACCATTTTTAAAGGGTAAAAGTCGTCTTCAACTCACCCCCGTGACCCGCTAGGATAGAATTTACAGCGTCTGTGAAATCATTTCCGGCCTTCTCGAAAGTAGCTGAAATAGAATTAGAGAGGTCCTGAATATCAAACGGAATGATTTTCCAGAATACGGAGACAAAGATAATTCGAGCATTTTGGTAGACGTATAAATTGGTCAAGTAAGTGTATCCACTCATCACTTACCAGCGTCTCCGGGGGTCAGCTGGGGATGGCTAACTGCAAAATAAAATAGGTACATCATGACACTATTGTACTTTGTCAATATTTGACGCATGTCTTAGTAGCTATGACTTGAATATCTTCATTAGGTGACATTGTTTTCAACTTACTGCGGAACCACTGTGTAATATCATCCGCAAGTAATGTCAGTTGGTCTCTGACATTTTTCATTTCATCTGAAATTTAAGTAAAGAGGACTGTGATTAAGTCGTCATTTCGCGGTGCTCGACTCGCTTAAGCTAAATTCGAACAACAAGTGAATATCTGTCATTATCGAAAATCTCTATATCTTTAACTCACTCATGATCTGAGCCTGGGTTGGGTCGACTCCTGAAACAAAAATCAGGATATCATGACAATACTTGACGAATCGAGTGGAGCCTGACGTGTTGAAAATGGTTTGAACATTCCGTGTAGCATAAAATGTAGAGAATAAAATGGTTCCAAACAAAGAGCATAACGTTCAAAAAACACATTTTATCTATATCGTGACGACGTACGGATAGTTTTTCTTTTTAACGATTTGATGAAACTTACCACCTGCAGAACATACGTGCTACACAATGTTAAGTGTGCTGTTAAATGTTTCGTGACACAACACTTCAAAAGTTGATTGCTCTTGATATACATGAGTTCGATGAATGGTCGATTTTCAACTTCGGTACCATTTTACGGTTTTAAATTTTACTTTCTATGATACGCGAATGTAGGCATAAAAAAATAAGTATGCTGTTAAATATTTCGAGACACAATACTTGAAAAATTGATTGCTTTCGATATACATCCATGAGTTCCAGGTTGGCTGTTGGAATTGAAATCAATACTTCAAATATTCTCAGTTTGAATATTGTATCCTTGTTGTGTCGAGAATATTTTACTCCTTGATGCAAAAATATTTCTACGTTGATCTACAGAACAGGTTTTCTTCACCTGTTGATGATGTGTGTGAATAATTGCATTGCTGACGTGGAAGCTATCGAACCACTTGACTCTCAATTAGTCTTTTTTTACGTTATTCTCACTTATATGTATGTATTTTCTAGCGTACCCGATTGAAATAAGCATAAGTGAGGTTTCATTGTATTGGAAAATAGTACGTTCGAGCATGTGCTGTTGGTCTGTAACTTACCGCTGGCAACACCGATGCACACCAATGAGGTGACGAGAAGACAGAAGATCTTGTTCATATTGAAGGTAGCCACTTACTTCGTTAGAAATAGGTTTCTGGTTAGAATTCGTCCGATCCGTCGTATTTATACACAGCAGAGAGACCCCCTACCACGTCGATAACTTAACGTAGGCGTAAGACGTAAGGACGAAAGCGCCATTATACGACGTTTTGTTGTTTATAATGGTCGTTCATTCAATTTATCTTTGCGTTTTACGAGTTTTTACAGCTATTTAAAAAAATCGTGAGAAATAAAACAAATCAAAATAGCGCTTACGACCTTCAGCTTTTAACTACCAATATTTTTCATCGCATTTTTTTTAATGGTCGTTCTTTCGATTTTTCTTTGCGTTTTACGAGTTTTTACAACTATTTGGAAGAATTCTTAAAAATCATGAAAATACTGGCGCTTACGACGTTTTGCCTTTACGTTGTTTTTTATTTTTCCTTAAAAATTGTAACGAAAGAACGACGTATCCGCCAAACTTATGACCTTTTGCACTTACATTTTTCAATCTCGTTATTTCAATTGATCTATACGTTTTGGCCGTTTTCAGAGCGAATGGCGTGAAAAAAAAATTATACGACCTTTTGCCACCAAAATCGCGTTTTTGGCGCTTACAGCCTTATGCCATTAGACACATTTTTACTCCTTTCGATCGGGAAACTTTATCCCCATTTTCATCCTCCTCATGCCGCGTGTAGTGTAATTTGAATCTGGTGCCTTTCGCCAAGTACATTAATGTGGTCCACCCACAAAATTTACCAACAAAACTCTTTCACATAAAATCTGTCTTCAAAAATACCCAGCAACAAAAATTCGTCTTCCAAAAATTCGTTTTCAACAAAAGTCGTCCTTCAAAAAAATCTCTGTAAAAGGATTGATATCAAATACAAGTACCAAGTACAAAAAAAAAAGAAAAATCAGACCATAAAGTACAAAAAAATAATAATTAAATGGAACCATGTAGCGTTGTGCTCATTCGCTCGCTACGCTCGCTCACTCGATTGGGTTTTCATAATTGGCGAGGAGAAAAATTGGGAGCGTTCATTTCAAAAAGAGAAAATTTTCGAAAGAAAAAAATTTAGGGAGTGGTACTTGGCGGGCCACGTGTGAGTAAGTGGAAGAGCAACCACTAAGGTCTGAAAGTCACATTTTTTTTCATCTTGCTATGAAGGCCCGCCAAGTACCACTCCCAAAATTTTTTTCTTTCGAAAATTTTCTCTTTTTGAAATTCACGCTCCCAAGTTTTCTCCTCGCCTATTATGAAAACCCAATCGAGTGAGCGAGCGTAGCGAGCGAATGAGCACCTACATGGTTCGAGCCCACGTCCCAGGATAAATATTTCAATGTCGTGTATATATCGAAGCGGAAGAAATAAGACATTATAATTCCCCCCACCACCCGGATCGCTCCCGTTCGGGTAAAGAGACTCGGTTCGAGTCTTCGCGCAGCGTATAAAAAAAATTTTTTTTAATGTACTTGGCGCGAGACTCTACCGAGTCTCTTGATAGCCCGCCTCGTGGTAGTAGAAGTAAGAGAAAGATGCACGATGAATAATGAGAGATAGCGAATGTGACGACGAGTGACTAAATTTCTGCCTACGTGACTCTATGGGAAGACTCTTCAGGCATCAGACCTATTTTAAGGATGTATAGGCTATACAATCTCAACCAAAAGTGAGTCTCGTCGTCAATATTGAGTACTTCGAGATGAGATAAAAATCGGAAAAAAATCAACCACAATCAAGATGATAAGAATATTCATTTTCAATAATAATAATGCCCAAAAGTTATCAACAAATTGTTTAAACAAATCATTGTTTAACAAATTTCCTGGTGACGTTATTTTTTTTCATGTCAAATGAATTCGTTAATCATTCTGAATACACATGAATTTTTTCAGAATTTTGTCACTTTTTTGAAATTTCCGTTTTCGGAAATTTCTAATGGCTGTATTTACAAAACTATTAGTTCCACTCTCCGGAAACTTCGGAATTGTAATCTACATTGTTTCCAAAATAACATATCCAAAATTCAAATTTTTTTCTCCATTTTTCAAAATCAAAAACGGAAATTTCAAAAAAGTGACAAAATTCTGAAAAAATTCATATGTATTCAGAAAAATTAACGAATTCATTTGACATGAAAAAAAAAATAACGTCACCAGGAAATTTGTTGAACAATGATTTGTTTAAACAATTTGTTGATAACTTTTGGGCATTATTATTGTTGAAAATGAATACTCTTATCATCTTGATTGTGGTTGATTTTTTTCCGATTTTTATCTCATCTCGAAGTACTCAATATTGACGACGAGACTCACTTTTGGTTGAGATTGTATAGCCTATACATCCTTAATTCTCCATTCCCCGTAGCAGTAAATTATATTTTTATTCTTTACAATTTTAATTAATTTATTTATACATATTCATTTATTCTATGTCACATCCTAATCGTTAACAGGCATTGACAAAACAGAATTTATAAAATTTCACTATCTGCAATCTATCAAAATTTACAAAACTACGAAAACGAATTTCATCGCCACGAGGCAGAGAGTCTGACGAGACGCAATATTTCCGCCATTAATGGGAAAATCGTCATCAAATATACAATAATCTACGAAACCTGCTGGGTCACCAAACACATGCAAAAGATAAGTCGAAATTCTGTTAAAAAAAAACCAAACGATTAAAAACAAAAAATTAATGAGCAAATAAAATTGTAAAGCTATAATTGAATCAAACGAGCGTAATTTTAAACAAAAGAATTTTTAATTAGTATAATTGTTTTTTGGTATGAATGTGATTCTAATTTTAATCTTATCTCACACCCTTTTTGATTATTGATAAAAATTCACTTTTGAAGATTTATTCAACATTTTACACGATATGAATTCGTTAAATATCTATAAATTAACTATTTGAAATATGAAAACCCTGAAATCGATTCTTGTTCATTTATTTATAATTTTAAGTACCTTTTTCTATTACTTTATTGTGGCAGATAGGGCAATCTGTTATCCGCGAGAAGTATGTGAATCGTTCGATCACGAACCCTGCCACTTTTCTTCAGGCCTTTTTACCTCGATCCTTATGCCTGCCTGCCCCCCAAAGTCTGTAAAGTGAGGGGGGAAAATTTGTGTGAAAAAGTAAAAGAACGAGAAGGTAGACGACGGGGTCGGGGTGGATGACCATTTTCCTCATACTTTTCCCTCTGTCTCTCCTAAAAGTTGGGACCCCGTTTTTCCCCTTTTATGACCCTGATTTACGATTATCACCATCATCATCATCGCCGTCGGGGATATCAGGGTGAAAAAATCTTTTTCTCTGCATAAAAGGAGAGAAAGATCGGGGTGGTGGGTAGGTACTGCGTAATAACCACCTCTCGACGAAAATAAGAAGGTATAATAGAGAAAAGAAAATGTGAAGTGGGTATATTTCCCGTTCATTCTCTCACAAAGCCTTGGGATAAAAAAAATATATTCTTCAACCCCTTTGACCGATATTGCCAACTTACCGTCGAAAAAACTACACTGAAAAAAAATTCTGTCTCCGACAGCAAGAATTCTGGTTGCCTTAGCTGCCACGTGGTTCGCGCGGATAGCAGCGCCACTTCCCAGCTACGGCAACCTAACCCTATTCTGTGTCTGCCGCGAGAGTAAGTATCGTGCATACAGCGAGAAATATAGCTGCGGTAGCCGTATCATCGCAATCTCGGCAAAGTGTATCGCTCCCTCAGCGAGAAACAAACGTGTCACAGCTAAACCAAGGATAGTTCTCTATGCTGACCGAAAGTTTCCTGTCAGTGCCAAACGTGTCGCTACAGTAGCTGATCGTTCTCGGCGAAACTTGATTCCGCTGGAAACAGCAAACTTTTTTTCCAGTGTAATCTTGAGAAAAGAATTCAAGGTTAAATATATCCCTCTCTCATTTTGTATTTTTGACGCTAGATAAATTTTTCGCTAAAATTTAATGGCATGTAAAATACTCTTGCAGGAGAAATAATTCTGACATTTACAACCCTAGGAATATCACTTCGAAGACGTATAAAAGCTCCGTGGGTTCTTCTCCCCCTATTTCCACCCTTTTTATTACTATCACATTCGACTATTATTATTCGGGTAACAAAACTCACGACTTCGCCAAAGTCTTCCTTATTCGGTGGTAAGGAAAGGGCCAAATGTGCCTCGAATTTTGATATCAATACCTACTCGGATAGGAAAAATAAAAAAGAATTCCATTTCCAAGAACGTGTATTTTTTTTATTACACTGGCTGCCCTGGTGGAAATAATTCTACGTATTTGTACGTCCATTTCTACGTGGTTCTACATTAATTGGAACATGTGAATAGTTTTTCATAGATTTTTTCGTAGATAATAGTATTTTTTCGTAGATAATTATCTACGAAAAAATACGAATCTCTACGAAATTTCTACGAGTTTCGACAGGAAATTTCGTAGTTTTTTTTCAGGGATTTTCGTAAATTGTCGTAGAATAAAGTAAGAATGTCAATTTTGGAATTCACCTGGATTTCACACCTGTATATTAATCAAGGTTCATGTTTATGGAAATATTTGAAAAAAAAAAAAAAAACACGACCCCGAAAGAGGTTCGAACCCAGCCCATTTGGAACGGGCCACCCATCCAAGTACTGACCGCGACGAATCGTGCTTAACTTTGCTCATCCCTATGTGTTCGGTCTTCGACCCGCTCCAACTCTTCCTTTTGACGTATATCACATTTATCAACAGTCGAACGTCAATGAGATGTATGGAACATGCATGAATATGCGAGACTGAAATTTCTTATTTTACTGTCGAAAATTGTAGAATTTCGTAATATTTTACGCCGATTTACGTAATTTAGCTTTTACTGGTCTTGCAGCATTCAAAATTCTCTAAAGATCGAAAAATCGTATAAGATAGTAATTTTCCGAATAGATTTTCAGTATTCTACGAAAAAAAATTACGACATTCATTACATTTTATTGGGGATCCGAATTTTCTTAGTTTTTCGTAAAAAGGCGTAGAAGAGCATAGAAACACGTAAAAATTCCTACTATTCTACGAAAATTTACGAAATTTTATGACAATTTTTCAGAAGTTCGTATTCTGGTATTTGTCCATAGAAAATCGTAAAAAATCGTAAAAATTCTTACTATTTTACGAAATGTTATGACGATTTCGTAGGACTTTTTTTCATTTTCGTATATTTTCATGAAAAATCGTAGAAAATCGTCAAAAATCCTAGAAATTCGTAAAAACTCTAACTATTTTACGAAAGTTTATGAAATTCATTTTACACTTTTCATTAATTGAAAGTTCCTTTTTCGTTCGTAATTTTTCGTGTTAAGTCGTAGAAATTTCGTAGAAATTCTTAGTTCTTCGTAAAATCTCGTAATTTTTCTACGAGAAACTACAAATTTATACAAATTCATACGATTTTCTACGAATTCTGGTTTCGTAGTTTCTCGTGGAAATTCGTAGTTTTTTCGTAGAAATTATTTTCACCAGGGTGGTGACTCAAAGTCTGATTAGATTTTTTATTCACTTGATTGAGTAGTTTTTCAATTATTCAGGGAACAAAATTTGCCCAAAATTGTTAAAAAAAAGACGATATCTCGAAAACGGAACAACGAAATTTCGCGAAAATTAATACCCGAAGGTATTTTGAGTCGCTGATCACGAATCCAAGGTCAAAAGAGGGTTTTTTGTGTCTCTGACAATGAGCTGTAGTTGTTATACCATAATCTAGATCTATAAAGGAACAAGTGGCATCAACGCCCAACCCAAACCCCTTGACCTAGAAACTCGAAATTCGCCCCACAAGGAGAATAAAAGGGGTAAAACATGTTTCCGCGGATTCATGGATATCTCCTCGGCCCGATGAGATATTGACTTCGTTTTGGCTTCAACTTATTGCTCATTCAAATACCTAGAAAGTAGTTTGAGCGTTTTTTGAAATTCGACTCTTAAGGGAATGAAAAGGTGTGAAACCAATTTTCGAGCGGCGGGGTGCGCGCGCGAAGCGCGCGCCGGAGCGGGCCCCTAGTCGTATATAAATCTGGTCTTTTTCGAATTTCGATTTCAGTTTCGAAGCATCAGACGTATATGGAAGCGGAAGCGAGCATCGAAATACCTTCGGCTGGTATGGAACGTCAGTCTATTCTATCCTATCCTCTCCCTCTCCCTCTCCCTCTCCCAGTGGGTGGTTGGTTGGTGGGATTGGAGTGGGCAATATAGGTATGTGATCACGGTTGCGTGCTGGGCATAGCGACGCACTGTCATTCACATTGTTGTGGGTTAATGTACCAATATGAGGAAATACCCCGGGCTACAGCAATAGGAAATGAACACGGAACCCATTTGGCACCCTAGTTTCGGGGTACCCAGACCCACACCCATACCGGTCGCTATACTCGCCAGCAGTAGCACCGTGGCTCTCATAAATATCCAGATGACGTTATTTCCCATTTTTTCTGTTTTTTTATTCTTCTTCTTATTCTTATTCTTTCATCCCCCATTATTCGAGGTTTCAATGTTTTCCCGTTATTGGTTATACCTACCTCGCAGCAACTTGATCTATAACCCCACGTTTTTTCCTTTATCTAGTTTCTATATAAAATCCAACGGTCGAGGTCGAGGATTTATATACAACGGTTCGAGAAAGTCTGTCCAAAAGAAATAAGATCAACGGCAAACTAAAGATAATTTATAAACGTAGTTTCTTATTTTATTTTCATAAATCTGAAATGAAAAGCTGATGAAAAAGGTACTTTTGAAACTTTTGGTGAATCTATTTTCATCAACGCTGCTGAAAATATCTTGGAATTTCTTGTACAAACGGGAATGAAATTTACAAAGCCTGGCGATTTATATGAAATTAACGTAAAAAATCTTGAAATTTCATATTTGTGTCTTAATATTGAGAAAACATGGCGAGTTTTTGATCACTTTATCTCAATCTTGATATCGCGTGTCTAATGACATAAGGACGTAAGCGCCATTATACGAAGTTTTGCTGTTTACAATGGCATAAAGCCGTATAATATTTCTTTTCACGCCAATCGCTCTGAAAACGTTCGAAGCGTATAGATCAATTGAAATTGCGAGATCGAAAAATGTAAGTGCAAAAGGTCGTAAGTTGGGCGGATACGACCTTCTGCTTTTAACTACCAATATTTTTTATCGAATTTTCGTAAATGGTCGTTCTTTCAATTTATCTTTGCGTTTTACGAGTTTTTACAACTATTTGGAAAAATCATTAAAAATCATGAAAAAAAATGGTGCTTACGACGTTTTGCCTTTACGTTGTTTTTTATTTTTCCTCAAAAATTGTAATGAAAGACCGACGTATCCGCCAAACTTATGACCTTTTGCACTTACATTTTTCGATCTCGTAATTTCTTCGGAGCGAACGACGTGAAAAAAAAAATTATACGACCTTTTTCCACCAAAATCGCGTTTTTGGCGCTACGACCTTATGCCATTAGACACGCGATGTAACAAAGTTTGCACAAGTTTTCCTAAATATCTTTCAGCACACGAGATTATGGTAATAACTATTTTCGGATAATGAAGCTGAAGCTAGCAGGCAGGAGCTAGCAGGCAGCACACACACACGGCGCTCTGCCAGTGACTATCAACTTGATACTTTACTCTTAAGTGCGAATCCTCTGCTGGGCCCGAATTCGACTATAATTTTTTTGTCACAGGGTGCGCAAACGACTAAACTTGATATTTATCTTACTTCCATTGATACAAACTGAATTTGACGACTGTCAATTGTTCAAACAATCACCATCAGGTACTTTACTCTTGAGCGCGATTCTTTTCCTGGACCGTAATTCGCGAATTATTGTTTTCTTTTGTATTCGGAATCTGTGTTGGGAAATGGAAAATTTATACGATACAGCGAATGAATATTTTCGAAATTGATTTTTATTGCTCACAATCTTATGCAGCTTTACATTATTATCACTGGTATACATATACATATTCAGTAATCAATTGGAAGACGTGCTGGAAGAAAGTGGTAGTCTCTCGTCCAGCAGATCATTTACGTTCTTCCACAAAAAGTTCTTCAGATTAGCACAAGCGGTTCCGAATATTCCGCTCCGCCATAGCTGCTAAGAAGTGGCCTGCGAATAGATTCACCAAAATTAGTGAATAAATATATTCAGCATCTTCGTATCTGGTGATACTGTCGATGAACTCACCAATAGTCTCTTCCGCTGCTTCGGTTCAGCGGGACTGGCATGGGACTTATGATCGTGGAGGACTTCCTGAGAAAGTGAAATTACGATTCAATGGCAATTACCAGAACGCATTAAAAGTATAATTTAAGAAATCATCATATTTTAGTTGACGTTGGAAATAATATAAAAAGTCAAAATATTCAGGATCTTAGTTCAGCAGTACTAAACTGGTGGTACTATTGAAATCAGGGATCGAATATTGAGTATCAAATAAGTTTGCCTAACTGGAGGCTAAGGAAATAGATCAATTTATGAGAGCCTAATGGGAATTTGGTTTATAGCAAACGATAGATCTCAGTATGACGATTATATTTCTAATGGTACGATTGTTTCCAACTTACTAAAGGCAACCGCGATAGCAGCATCCAAAGTCTCATCGACTGCGGTCTTGATTGCGTCGAATGACCTCATAATTCTGGTCACATCAGCTGCGATGGAAGCGTTGGAATCTGGAAATTAAAAGATACCTCAATAGTTTAGAGAATTGTCAAGTGCTAATTCCCGTGTAGAAATTGTGTCCGGGCGCCAAGTGGGGCCAAGTTAATTTTCCTCGTTATACTTTTGGCCCAAGTTTGGTTGTCCGTATAGGGCCAATATCCGAATGTCACGCTTTTTTTTTTGGCCCCATACGGGTTCTCTAACTTTGGCCAACATTGGTAGCCAAACAAGGGCCAACTTTAGATGTCAAACTTGGGCCAATAATAAAATGTAACGCTTTTTTTGTTTGGCCCTATATGGGAATTTAAGCTTGGGCCTACATTGGTAGCCAAACAAGGGCCAACTTTGGATCCCGAAATTGGGCCTGTATACGTTGACAAACTTGGGCACAAACTGGCCGATAAACTTGGACCTAGAATATACGGCAACCTTGGGCCTTTATTGGCTGTATTTTCCGATGCCCCATCAATTATAAAAATATTTCAAAAAATTTAGGCTGGAAGTTCTTCTTCCGGTATCACTTCCAAACGATCCGATTTCAATTAAGTGACGATGATTCACTTTTTTCTAATGAATCGCTGAGTTTGATCAAATTAAAATTTTCATGTCCGCCACCGGTCTCGAACCTGCTACCCTCCGATCTTCCACTTATGAATCCAGTACGCTGTCCGCACGACCACCAGGTCTTTGTTAACATCGAGCTACGAATCAAAAATTTATAGTATTGGGAGGAACAGTGGACACAAACTTGAAAGACTGACGATTATAGTTATTTAGATGAGCAGAGAATGTCGCAATGTCATAATCATATACTTTCCCATACAACCCAACTAGCCCAAATTAGGTCTAAGCTGGGCACAGGCTTGGAAACTCCGGACAAAATCAATTGTAATGCCTGGATGAACCCTAGAACTTGGCCGAAGTTTGGTAAAGGTCAGGAAATTAGCCTGGACAGAATAAACTTGGATACCCAAATCAGCCCCAACTTGGCCCAAGTTTGGCTAATGTTTACGGAATGTAGTTAAATTCAGTTTGGAATTACAAATAAGCCCCCATTAGGTCCCAGTTTGGCGCGAGTTTGGACAAACCAAACAATTTCGGCATCAATTGATGGGGATTTCCCGAGTAGGGCCCCGCTTGGTCAAAGGTGTGCGAAATAGAGTTTAATTCAGTTTGGAATTCCAAATAAGCCCCCGTTAGGTCGCAGTTTGGCGCGAGTTTGGACAAACCAAACAATTTCGGCATCCATTGATAGGGATTTCCCGAGTAGGGCCCAGCTTGGTCAAAGGTGTGCAAAATGGAGTTAAATTCAGTTTGGAATTCCAAATAACCCCCCGTGAGGTCGCAGTTTGGCGCGAGTTTGGACAAACCAAACAATTTCGGCATCAATTGATAGGGATTTC
Organism: Euura lappo; assembly: GCA_018257835.1. NCBI lineage: Eukaryota > Metazoa > Arthropoda > Insecta > Hymenoptera > Tenthredinidae > Euura > Euura lappo. Next base: position 100,437 of record JAEUYN010001903.1, read on the forward strand.
CCGAGTAGGGCCCCGCTTGGTGAAAGGTGTGCGAAATGGAGTTAAATTCAGTTTGGAATTCCAAATAAGCCCCCGTTAGGTCCCAGTTTGGCGCGAGTTTGGAAAACCCGAACAATTCTGGCATTATTTACTGAGGATTTCCCGACTAGGCCCCCGCTTGGTCAAAGGTGTGCGAAATGGAGTTAAATTCAGTTTGGAATTCCAAATAAGCCCCCGGTAGGTCCCAACTTGGCGCGAGTTTGGAAAACCCGAACAATTCTGGCATTATTTACTGAGGATTTCCCGACTAGGCCCCGCTTGGTCAAAGTTGTGCGAAATGGCGTTAAATTCAGTTTGGAATTCCAAATAAGTCCCCATTAGGTCCCAGTTTGGCGTGAGTTCGGAAAAACCGAACATTTTTTGCATAAATAGATGAGGACTACCCGAGTGGGCCCTAGTTTGGCAGAAGATTGGCAAAACCAGAAGAAATTTGGTCTGGACGGATAAAGAAGGCCCAACTAGGTCCCACTTTGGCAGTAGATGGGCAAATCCGGACAAAATAAATCCAGGATTCCTCAAGAAGCCCTGCATAGGCCCCAGTTTGGAAACAGTGTGGAACCCCTGTTGAGGAAGCCCTGATTACGCCTGACCGGGGCCCTTTCGTCAGTCTTGGATGCCTAACCAATTTTCTACACGGGTAAGCGAACCCAAAGTAGGCCCCAGTTCGGCAAAAGTTTGGCAAAGCAGGATAAATTTAGTGTGGCCAGACAAGTTATCACCAATCAGGTCCTACTGTGGCGAAACTTGGGGAAACCAGGACAAATTTAGATAAGCTTGATATGTAATCCCAAAGTAGGCCCCAGTTCGGTAAAAGTTTGGCAAAAGCAGAATAAATTCAGTGCTGCCAGATAAGCAAATCCCGATCAGGACCTACTTTGGCAAAAGTTAGGAAAACCAAGAGAATTTCAGTTCGGCTAGTTAAGCGAACCCAAAGTAGGCCCCAGTTTGGCAAAAGTTTGGCAAAGCTGGATAAATTTAGTGTGGCCAGACAAGTTATCACCAATCAGGTCCTACTGTGGCGAAACTTAGGGAAACCAGGACAAATTTAGATAAGCTTGATATGTAATCCCAAAGTAGGCCCCAGTTCGGTAAAAGTTTGGCAAAAGCAGAATAAATTTAGTGTGGCCAGACAAGTAAACCCCGATCAGGTCCTACTTCGGTGAAACTTAGGGAAACCAAGAAAAAATTAGATTGGCTGGAAAAGGTAAACTCCAACAAGGCCCCAATTTGGCGAATGTTGAGCAAAAACATAAAAAATTAAGCCTGGACCGCCAAGCTCACCCCAGTTAGGCCCCACTTTGGTAATCATCAGGCAGGCCTGGACAAATTTGATTTGGAATCCTAAACGATGCCTGCATAGGCCCTCGTTCTGTAACAGTGTGGAAATCCCTATTGAGGAAGCCCCGGCAACGCCTAACTAGAGCCCAATTTTAATCTAGGATGCCCCACTAATTTTCTACACGGGATGGATCCGAAAACGAAAGTGAAAGATTATCAAAAAACAAACGACGTAACATAGGGCATTCCATGTCAACTCGACCAATGATTTTCCCTCACCATTTTTGAATCGCTTCATAATTTTTTATACGATTTTCCTAACTCAAAATGGCACTCCCAAATTTTTTCAGATTTTTTCCGCAATCCGTTAATGTTTTATTAATATTCAAACCCATCTGAAAAAAGGTTTCTTTTAAAAATCTCAAAAAATTCTCAAAAATCTAGTTGTTCATTCCAATCATTTTGCCACCTGGCCCATGATGGGACCTTTTTTTTAATTTTTTATAGCACTTTAAACATTTTCACCAATCTTGCAACGTTACAAAAAAATCTAAAAAAAATCCAAAAAATCTAGTTTTTCATTCCGATCATTCTGACACCCGGTCCAGTATTATAGTGTTGGACTCTCAAGACCGATTCTCAAATATTCTCGATTTTATAATGAACATAATTTTACCACCAACAGCTCGAACTTCAAGTCTAAGGATAGAATAAAAATGTAAAAATCATTGATTTATAATAAACCAATATTCATTTCTAGTTCATTTGTCAACTTGTAGAGTACAAAGACATTGAAAATACTCAACGTACCCAGTACGCGGCCAAAAGAACGAGTGTATAACACTTCTCGAGTATTGGGGATTCAATGTCTTTGTACTCTACAAGTTGATAAATGAACTACAAATTAATATTTGTTTATTATAAATCAATGATTTTATTTTTTATTATCATAGACTTGAGTCAGCTGTTATTGGCAAATTACGTTCATTAAAAAATCAGAATGTGAAATCGATGTAGTCAACACTATAACTCAGGCCGAATGTCGGATGAAAAAACAGAATACTGAGATTTTTCCGGGCGCAGCGGCGATTACAGATTATTGAAAATGTTTAAAGTATTATAAAATTAAAAAAAAGTCCCAATCATGGAGCCGGAATGGCAAAATGACAGATAACTAATTTTAATTTTGAGACACAAGAAACCTTTCAGATGGAGATTAATTAATAAAAAATTAACGGATTGCCGATCTGGCAGAGAGTGCCGGATGGAAATCGTATAAAATGTGAGCATTCAAATGGTAATCTGGTCGAATGACGTAGATGCCCCATATATGGGAATTCGAAAGTCAAACCGATCAGAATTGCTTCCGGTTCTTCGGGGCTTCCTCGTATAAATGAATTTTACAGAAATTTATTATTACCATAGTGAAGTTCTCTCAGTCTTTGAATCTTGAGTACGATCCAAGGAGCGCTGTAAGAGTCTCCAATTTGACTGATCAGCTTGTTAACGATCGTAAACCTCTGGTAAATCCTGTAGACCATCACGTCGAATCCCAAGTTAGTGGTGAGGGAGAGGGCTATGGTGTAGTAGAACAGAAGATCGGATGTGTATATTTGACCGGGATCGGTAACCGTGTAATACACGACGTGCATGACGGTGGCCAGGGGTCCCATAAGGATGGTAAAACCGAGAGCCATGATCTGGTGAATTTTTACCGTTCGATCAACGATCATAATTTCTCTCCTGATTTTTTTATCGAGCGAATCGAAACGTTCGACGAATTTTTGCCACTTTTTGTAGAAGAAAAGACCGAAGATTACGTAGTAGTAGGACGTCACGTAGACCACCGCCTTGTTCGTGTAATAAATCATCTTGAACATTTCGCCCTTGAGGATGTTGCCGAATGCGAAAAAGTCTATTATGCCGTAGGCAACTATCACGGAGCACATCGAGAAGTGGAAGAACTTGACGAAGATCGTCACCTTCTTCCATTCGCCCGGCCTGCAGACCCCGGTTCCCATCAGCCAGCAGAAGTAGATGACCGGCTTCAGGGTCTGCTCGAAGGTCTTCGGCTCCTTCAACACCACGTCCACTTCGTCGGGCATATTAGACTCTTGAAATTCTTCAATTTATGGGACCCGGATCGCCATCGTCCACCGCCTAACTAGTAACTCGTAGAGATTCGCATTTTTACTGACCAGGCAGAACCTCGCAACTGAACCTCTGGGTGCTTGGCGTTATCCTTTCCTCAAATCTTTGCCCATCCAACATGCGATGTGAATCTTTTAGTCACTGGCATGGCATCAACGAAATTAAATACTGCGACTCGTGATCTACGCTCAAATATTTCATATTTCAAAAAATACACCAATCAATAGTTGCCCCAGTCGAAACTTCGTCGTTTGATACTTTCATCAAGTGAGCTGATTGTGTACCCCAATTTTGATAAACGAATATAAAAAATTGTAAGAGTCATTCTACTTCACAGCTGGATGTGTAAAAATCAATAACTCCTACAATTTTCAATATTTGTCAATGAAATTTGGTATCAACAACTATTTGTGATCCATACTTCTGGTAGTTAAGTAGATCGTTGAAGCCCCTCCCCCCCTGAGGGATAAAAAAACTGGAAGTCATGAATGTTTTCTCAAACTAATCGATCTTTGTGACCCCTTTCTGGAATCCAAAAAAGGATAACAGACATTTTACAATAAAAATTCGAAATTTTGTCATTCCTCTGGTCCGATGTGTGGCTCGAGTGCCAAATTGTACATTTTCAACTGAAATACATTTTTGTTGATTACGTATTTGGTTAGTTCAAGAAAACATGGATCATATTTGTTCTTTTTTTTTTCAAATTGAACAAAGATTTTAGATTGTTACTAATTGTTTATAGTGGTAAAATATGTTATTGAAAAATTGAATAACTGTCTCCGAGAAACTTTAATGAGAGGGTTTTTATTAATTAGTCTAATTACTCCGCGGGTTTCATAATCGTTAATAATTAATGCATCAGATTGTGTCGTTCGTCGAGGGTGAAAAGAGTATATATA